>CM055103.1:8370747-8452964 GCA_029204225.1 Diphasiastrum complanatum
CACAGGAACTTATTCGCACACAATGAAAAATTACTCCTTCAAAGAAATTTACGACTCGCATAGGCGTGTTCAGTGCAAAAAATGACTCGTGCAAGGGTGGGAGATGACTCGTGGACGGAAACGTACTACTCGTAGATGACTCGTATAGAAGATGACTCGCAAAAAAAAAAATGACTTGTGCAAGGGTGGGAGATGACTCGTACTCGAAGATGACTCATATAGAAGATGACTCGCAAAAAAAATGACTCGTGCAACCCTGTACCCGTGGAGCTAGAAACTGTGGGGTACTCGCACATGAAGTACTCGCATAGAAGATGATTCGCACAACCGTGGACTCGCGGAGCTAGAAACCGTGGGGTACTCGCACAGGAGATGACTCGCACATGAATATGACTCGTACACGACTCGGAAGGTGACAAATGAACTGTAAACGACTATGAACACTAATGAAAAAAGTGTAATAAAAATCAGTGGGAAACCCACTGAAAATGACTGAAAAAATGGCTATAAACGGCTGAAATACGGATGACAAAACCCTTTAAAATCGGAAAACAGTAGGAAAACCTTGAAAAACCGCTGATGTCGGAAACACAGCCGAAAAAATCGTTGGAAAGGTCTGAAAAATGTCTGAAAACGGCTATGATGAAAAAATGATGGGAGGGTGAAAAACATGCTAGCTTCCTAGAGAAGATGTGCTAAGGAAAATGAAAGCATGAGGCCAAATGTGACGCTAGCCAAGATTTATGGCTTCAACAGTCAGTAGTCATTGCAAGAAAAGGCTAAACCGTGACAATATGGATCACCGTGACTTCATCAGAGAAGATCGACCGAAACTTGTTGAAATTCTGCCTCAGAAACACGATGGACCTACCTCAGAAAATTGATGCGGAAAATTGAGTCAAACCCACTTAAAATTCACTTCTTGGAGGGCGCTAGATATATACGAGCTCTGGAATGACAGCGTTAGATCCTCAGTAGGCAGGTGCGATGGTGGCTCCCTGTGGGAAATGATGGGCTACTTGGTCATGGTTGCTAAACTATGCTGACTACAGATCAGGGTAGCAATGGATCAAATGAGTTGAGTGAGAAAAATGCACATACTTCTTCTGCACAACAGTCTAAAAACAAACTTAAAATTTGTGCAAATTCTTGGATCTTGTATCTGCTCATTGAAATAGCTCAATGAGACAGTGGAGTGCGTAGGAGAAGTCAGACAAATGTGGGCTATTTGGGATCCATGCAATCTGATGTGGCAAATGACATTTGGCTACATGATGGAGCAGCTGTTGGCATTCTCATCATTGAATACATAGCTTCCATATGCATCATCCCTGCTTGCTGGATAGCTGAGAGTTGTTCGATTCTTGTCAGCATTTGTGAAGCTTGCACTTGAATATCCACCTGCGACATTTGAGAATCCTCCAATTCTATTGTCATAGCTCATTGGTTTGTTAATAGGATCTCTAGATGTCAACAGCTCCACAGATTTCCCAGTCTTCATTGCTTTCTTCAAAACTTTCTGAGCATCAACGTTTCTTGTCTGTCACTGTGACTCTTTGTTGTTTCTCGTCCACTCTAACAGATTCTACACTTGTTGCTTAGAATAGAGGCAGCAGGGCAACGATAGATCAACTCTTCCCCTTAGGTCTGAAATTATTGATTCCTTTTTTTTTGTCTTGATCTATAACAGCTGCATCGAGCCATAAAACCTCTATATCTGGCCAAAATGGAATGCTGCAAATGGGTGCTGGACCTCTTTCTCCTCCTAAGAACTGTCTCTCCCACTTTTCCAGACCAGTGAACGACTTTTCCAGACTGAGAATAGTTTCTTTGTAAACCTGAATGGCTTGTTCCCTGCACAGTCAAGCTGATTGATCAACAATGGCCCTGCTATCTGGAGCATACCCAGAGTAAAAACATTTGGGAAAACGCTGAAAAGCGCTGATAGAAAAGCGCTGATGGAAACGCTGATTGATCAACAATGGCCCTGCTATCTGAAGCATACCTAGAGTAAAAACATTTGGGAAAACGCTGAAAAGCGCTGTGGAAAAATACTGATGGGAAAAAACGATGTGGAGAAGCTGATGAAGAAAGTCCGTGGACTGCCGATTTCCATGAGCTGCAGTTGGTAAAAACGCTGATGGAAAACCTGTCAAAGGTCAGACCTCCATCGCTGGTATGCCTTTCTAGTAACATTTTGATGTGCGACACGCTGTAGGCAGGGTCGTGCGTGGGTATGCTGGCTGGCCTTCTCCTTCAACTAGCCATGGATGTTGCAAGACGGACAGCAAGATTGAGGCCACTCGAAAAGAGAGGATCTTAACACGGGAAAACATACGTTTGTTGGGCGACTGGTTTTTGAGATGAACATGCCAAAAAATTGGCTAAGAACACTTATTGCTCAAGAAGCTATGGAGAGCTCTTGAAGCCATGGATCCTAAGCTTCTGACCTGCTGCAAACACAGGAACACAAAAAAGAGCAATAGCACTTGATGTGAGGAAGAAAAAATGAGGTTGACACTAAAAGAAGCAAGCAAAAAACCAAGAAATGGTATCAACCAAGAAGAACAATGGCAAGAAAGCGGCAATGGCGCCAATGTTGGCTTTACAAAGCATCCCAACCAGCTATGGCTCCAACTAAGCTATGGCTGCCTCCCAACTAGCATGAACTAATAAGGCTCAATCCAACTAGCATGGTTCAAGAAGCTAGAATGCCAAAGGTAGACAGGGTGGTGAGTATTGTGAGGGCAAGATGCACTCTTTCTTGCCTAAACTCATCTTGTTGCTAACACAAAATAGAAAATACTATTTAGAAACTCTAGATTAATCACTATGGCTGCCTCCCCAACTAATGGCTAAGATTAAATCTAAAGCTGAAACCCTAATCTTCCTTGAATCCCAAGGCATTTCCTTCCAAACTAAGGTGGCTATCCTACACTCTCTCTTGAGGCTTACCCAACCAAGAGGAGGCAACTAACTCAATAATACATTCCATACAATAGTTTACAACCAAAGGAAAGATCCACAATGGGGAGACACGAGAGAGATGGGAAGATCCAAAATGTAGAATTCCTCTACAAGTGTTCACCTACAAATGTTCACCTACAAATGAGCTCTCCACATTGACTTATACTTGGAGGCCCTCGTTTTACAAAGAACCGTAAAAAACTCAAAACCTAATAATTTAGTTAAGTTACAAGCCATAGTAATTTAAGTATAGAACTAAGTCACTTACAAAAGATTCCATGGGACAAACCCCCAATGGACCATGTGACTTATATATATAAGCTAGGTTCTATGGGACAGACTCCCAATGGACCTAAGCTAGAGATGCTTTGATTATATGACTTGAACTAACTTTAATTACCATATGGCTAGAATATTCACAGGGAATATCAGCCTACATTCCGAGAGCCGGTCCTGAGATTAGCAATCTTTGGAAGCTTATGCTTTTTCTAATAGACCAATCGCTTGTGGATCTCCACTCAGAAAAATATTTTTCGTTTCGTAGCTGCCTGTCTGATTGCAATGAATCCTTCAAGGGAACCCTCTTCCTCGTGCACGCCGGCGTGCACCAGTAGGTCGCTGCCCAGGCAATGTGGATCTCCATTCCCATGTCGCTGCCCAGGCAATGCGTATCTCCATTCTGATGGTAGTTGAGGTCGTTGTCCAAGCATATGCAGATCTCCATTCAAAAGATCCGATGGTAGCTGAGGTTGCTTTTCAGGCGATGCGGATCTCCACTCAGAAGAAGCTTTTTTTTTTTTGTAGGTAAATTTGGTTTGTTTTATCAATGACGGTTAACATGTTCACATTGCACTAACAAATAAGAAGCCAACTTAGGGAACCCTGAACACTGAAAAGTTATCGTCTAACTTAATCTAAACTAAGCTAGGTAACTTCTATGCTAGTTGATGTTGAGAATAGAATTACTTGTTATAAACTTTTTAAGGACATGACGTTCTTACCATTCTTGCTGATAAAGTACACCATCAAATACTTAGAGTGTTTTCTGTCTGTGTTACTGTGTAGCATGACCTGTGTTCCTGTGCAAAGCAACTATATTTCTCAAAATGAAATTACACTATACATATAGTTGTTCACTCAGGCAATCCATGCATGACCCAGATTGTCGTTGGTGGGACGCGTGTCCCGTCGACTTGCCTCATCGCGAGGCCAACTGATCCTTATCCACTGACAGTAACACAGTGATTCTACTTTAATTCTAACTCTCTCCCTTAAAGTAGAGTCTACTTTTTATACAGTCATATACATAGCTTTAAAGTCAACAAACTTTAAGTACAGAAAGCTTTGATCTAAACTTATCAAACTTTTCTCCAGTAAGTGGCTTAGTGAAAATATCAGCTAGTTGTTCTTCTGTGCTACAATGAACAACATGAATTTTACAACTCAGCAGCCTCTCACGTATGAAGTGATACTAAATATCAATGTATTTAGTTCTCGCATGGAACACTAGATTCTTTGCTAGCTGAATGCCACTCTGATTGTCGCTATGTAAAGTCATGGGATTTTTCTGCTTCATGCCAATTTCTTCCAAGATTTGTCTCAACCATATAGCTTCCTGTGCTGCACTACACATTGCCTTATACTCTGCTTTTGTGGTGGAAAGAGCAATTGTACTTTGCTTCTTACTAGACCAAGAAAAGCAACTACCACAAAACTGGAATACATACCCTGTGGTGGATCTTCGATCATCATAGTCACCTCCCCAATCCGCATCCACATAGCCACACAACTCAGCTAAACTATCATGCTTCTTGTAAATCAAGCCATACTCTGAAGTGCCTTTCACATAACGCAAAATGCGTTTAACTGCCTTCCAATGTGTTTCCGTAGGTGCTGCCATAAACTGACTTACAATGCCAACAACATAGCATATATCTGGTCTAGTGGTGGTAAGGTAAATCAAGCTCCCTACTAACTGTCTATACAGTGTAGCATCAAATGACTGTGACTCACCAAGCTTAGAAAGCTTTTTACCTGGTCCAATAGGAGTGTTTACTGGTTTGCAATCCTGCAACCTAAACCTGTGCAGCAACTCTTTAGCATACTTCACCTATGTTAAACCCACTTCATGTCCTTTTTGCCACACTTCTACTCCAAGGCAGTAATGCATCAGGTTGAGATCTGTCATCTCGAATTGTTCCATGAGGTCTTTCTTGATCATGTCTATCATCCCTTGATCATTTCCTGTAATAATCAAGTTATCAACATAAAGAGCAATCAAAGCAACCATACCATCAAAGCATAAGACATATAGATTTGGATCAGAATGTGTTCTCACCATCCCCTTTGAACGAAAGTAGGCATCAATCCTGCTATACCATGCACGTGGTGCTTGTTTAAGACCATAAAGCGCTTTCTTCAAGCGACATATTTTATTTTCCTGTCCCTTCGTTAAAAAGCCTTCAGGTTGATCCATGAACACTTAAGCAGATTTCACATCCCTCTGATGCCAAGGCCAACCAAAATGTGAAGCTAAAGCAATAAGTAGACGTAGAGTATTCCACTTACAAACCGGCGGAAAGGTCTCCTCATAGTCGATGCCTTTATTTTGTGCATACCCTTTGATCACCAATCTTGCTTTGAGCTTTGCTATACTTCCATCTGCATGGTACTTAGTCCACCCATACTCACAACATAAGATAGATTTTTCAATATTTTGACACTCCTCCTAAAAATGTATCTAATGTGGATCAAGCATTGATCTTGAGATAAGACCAAGATTAGACCTATGCTTTGAGAAGGCACTTTTGCAAAGTGGCTTTGTGAAAAGATCAACAATTCACGAAGATGTGTCGACATGTTCTAAGTTGATTTCACCTCCAATGAGCTTTTCCCTTACAAAATGGTGTGCCACTTCAGACTCCATCCCTTCAACAACCCTTCAGACTCCATCCAATGATTGAATTTGATTTAACTGTGGATATCCCTTCTGGGTAGCACAATCTGAGTCGTCGATCTTGTAACTCCTCTATCCAACGGATCTAAGCACTTCTGTGCACCAATGGAGAGTCTTGTAGACACTGTCCCCTTCGAAATGCTACGCTCTCACCCTGGTTCCACTCGCGAACAGCCCACAACCTCCCTGTTTGCGGCCGCGCCTCTCCACACTCAAATTTTCTTGATCTAATTCGCCTCTGGATCAATTTAAGCACAATCTGAGGCCTGGAGCAGGGTCACCCGACTGATTCCAAGTCTCTAGAGTGTTCACTCAAGATATTCTGTGGAGAAACGGTGATTTTAGCTCAACTTGACAAAGGGGCTTTTTTTACCTTTTTACCGCTAATCTGCTAGGTTAACTGTCTGGAGACAAATCTCTGACATAAACCTCAGAATCTCTCCATGGCTGGTTGACAATGTGATTAGCTTCCTTCCTGTCCTTACGACATCCAAAAAGGTGCACAAACAATGAAGAAATCACTAGTTATGTATAAAAATCGTAATCCCGAACTCGGTTTCAATTTTCAGGTGGCTTCAAAATTGTCAATTTTTCACCAAATTTTTCCCTGTCTGATGCTATACATAGGCTAATAATCCCTCTACTGAGCTTAGCAATCCTCTATAAACCAGAAACTGTGCACCAATGCTTCTCTTTCCGTCTTCAACCCGTCATAAACCTCGAACTCTCAGAAGACAGTTCTCCCGAAGCTCTCTTCAACGACAATGTTGTATTGTGTACAATCCCTGTACGGCTCTGATACCAACTTAGAATTTGCTTTGCATAGGAACACAGATCATGCTACACAGTAACACAAACAGAAAACACTCTCCACAGCAAGCTCACATAGCAACTGTATTTCTCAAAATGAAATTACACTGTACATATAGTTGTTCACTCAGGCAACCCATGCATGACCCAGGTTGTCGTTGGCGGGACGCATGTCCCATCGACTTGCCTCGTGGCGAGGCCAACTGATCTTTATCCACTGATAGGACCCATAGTACAGTAGCATAGTGATTTTACTTTAATTCTAACTCAAATAACATCCTCAATGAGGCTGAGGTAGAAAGAACTCTAGGTGCTTAAAAGATAAGGTGTATATGTATCTTATCTTCTCGCAGCAAAATGGAAGATATTTTCAACATACACAATGAAAGTCATAACACTTTGGCTTTCAAGTAATCACTAGCGGGCCTTTGTAGTTCCTAGTGAGGATTATAGCATGCTTCATGGCTCAACAAATTAATATCCCTTAGAATAAAGGGAGCTCCATAAGGTTTTACCTTATGAATGTTTTGCTCATTATAATATCTTAATAAGTGTAAAAAAATAGTGGCTCTTATTTTATGCAGCTCGGTGGCTTGCTAGCTAGACTTTATTTTTCCAATTGTGGCTACCCTTGCTTCAATAAAAAATATTTACTAGAAGCAAATATGACTCGGTGGACTTGACCATTCACATTGATCACCAACACCCTCAATGGTGACCTACAGTTGTACATATGTCTGAGGTAGAGACAAGAGGAACGCTCTGATCATATTTCTGACTAAAGGAGAAGAATTTTGGTTTACATTTTGGATCTATAATAAAATTAGTTTATGCTACTATCAGAAATTGGATCTATTAAGTTAGTCTATGCTAATATTAAGATACAACAATATAGAATTCTCTTAAGTACCATAGTATTTGTTCGTGACAGGGACATACTTTTAAGAGACAAGAAGTCTTGGTTTTATTGTTTGGCAAATCAAAAGCAGGAACTTGGCTGGAGGGATACTTGAATATCGGTATGTCATTGTCTTATTGTCGTGTTTATTGTCATTCCATTGGGTATTTATGACAACAACATTGCGATCATTATTCAGTCATTGTTGTTCTATGTTGTAGCTTTACAGCTATGTATTTTAGAATGGTTGTTACCAGGTCCATGGCCAAAAGATCCCATCTTGTGCAAGATAGTATAATTAGCACAGATTCATTTGTGGAGTCTGAAGTGGTGATGTCCACACAAGTAGAGGATGAGATTCACAGTCAAGATGCAATGATGGAAGAGGAACAACAGTTGCGTGAAGACCTGCTTGAAGAAAGCCAAGTGGAGGATTTGAAAGATGATGAGAAGAAGAAGAAGGAAAAAATAGATGAGGAGCTGCTAGGTGTTATTCCTTCAAACTTCCACATGGAGATGTTGTCAGCAACAATGAACAGATTACGAGTGGTTCGCAACACCCTTCCACCACTAATTCCCTTGTGCAGGGTTTACATACATGAGAGTGTTCGGCAAGTGGGGCCTCTAAGAAAAGTTTTGAGAAGTACTTTTAGAGATGACGGTTACTTGGAGGAAAAAGGTGTTTTTTTGCTTTCTTTGCATGGTATTGGAGGTGTTTCTATAGAGCTCAATGATGATATAAAGGCTTCATGGGACCTGATTTGGGTGGAAATTAATGAGACCTTTGAAAGAGAGTTGTTGCTAAAGGATGAATGGTCCGACCTTTCGGGTAAAATGTGTCTATGTTGGGATGGAAATCACCGAACTAAGACTTGGACAGAAGAAATCACCAAGCATGTTTCTGTGAGAGCAACATTTATCAATGTTTCTCCATCCGACTCAATGCCATTGTTAGCTGCCATGAATAGAATCAATAAGTAAGCTTTGTACTTTGTGTTTTGATCATATAATTCATTACTTTTTCATGCATTGGCTTGCTCTCGTGGAAAAGTCCAACACATCCATTATCCTTAATGTGGCAGGTTGAATGAGGATGCATTTGTAAAGACTAAGCTAAAGGACGTCTTGTATTCTGTAAGGAAGTTGGGAGAAAGTGATGCGACTTATTTTGAAAATAAGTTCACGCCACAAGACCTAGCACAGGTGGAGAAAGTGCGAAATTTTGAATGCAAGAATGGGGTTTTGCCTTGGTATCCACTCACAAGATTCATGCTTGCGAAAGTTGTGTTCAACGTGAGTGTTATTTAACACATACACAGTTTCATTGTTTATTATATGGCTCTTAAGTTTCATTTTTAGTTCTTAATTGACAGTTTTGTGAATGATTTTTAATGCCATTTATACCTTTTGATTCTGTTTTTAGAATGAAATCGATCGAGAAGTATGTGATTGGCTTGGAAAGAACAATCTATTTTTTCATAAATGAGCTTGTAAGGCTTTGTTTTTTGAGAGCATCGTAGTTCTCTTATATATTGACCATGAATCGATTACAACCCCACACTTATTGTTTAACATTCAATAGTAGAGTAGCATGTATCTATAACTGATTTATAGTAGTTGCATGCAATTGTTAGAGTGGCAAACATGCAGGGCCATGTAAAGACTCAACATCTATCTATTTATGATGTGTAACAACTGAGTACTTTATTAGGTTGTTAGGTGATGCCATAATTAAACTATTGTACAACCCAATGGAAATGCACCTAAAAGATCCTTCCCCAAGCATTAAAGAGCTTCAAGTCAATTTGCTTTATGATAAAAAAATAATTTCCATGGACATTTAAGACAAGAGGATGTATCACGTAATAATATCCTTTTCCAACTATTTTGTGATTTTGGAGTTCAGAGTTGGCCTTCAAGGTTCATTTGCATGACATCTATCACAATGTTCATCTTGCACGATGTTCATGGAGGGGGAGCTTAAACTGCACCCCCACCTGAGGGTGGAGAGCCCATCCCCTCATTCATGGACGTCATGTGACATCATTACATAGAACTTGTTCAGGGTTGCCCTTCGTGGTTCATTTGCATGACGTCTTGCACAGTGTTCATCTTGTAGAATGCGCGTCATGTGATGTCCTTACATAGAAAGTGCCCTTCAAACGTACGACATCTTCCTATAGAACTTGCCCTTCAAAAATGTGACATCCTTGCATAAAGCTTGCCTCTCAAATTACATTTTCTAAAAGATGAACTTTCATGTAGATTTCAATTGATGTTCTTTAATATTAAATTTCAAATGGAAAGTTTATTAGAATGTAACTATAAACATTTCCCATATCAAATTCCAGGTTAAGCATTTACTCAAAAAAATTGGTTACTAAATAAATTGGTCAAAAATAAAATCATCAAAGCTTGAAGCATCAAGCTTTAGTTTTGAAAGTTTGAAAATTGGAGTTTGGAGTTTTGAAGCTTAAAACTCCAAGTCTAAAACTTTGGAAGTGTGAAAATTGGATATTTGAACTCTAGGGCCTTGCCCATGCTACATGCTAAAGTTTTTTTTTTCCTTCGAAAGAAGTAACCATCAATTATTGAGTTTTTACAAAAGTACAATAAAAACGCAAAGACTCATAAGCTTATCTTGCTTCTTTGAAAAGAAGAGGGAGGGAGATGACGAAGTCATCATTCCCAAATTCCCTACAATTCCTTTCAAGCCAAATGTTCCGTAGAGTAATTATTCGAATGCATTGCCAAAACTTAAGGCCCAGGCTCCAACTTCAGTCTTCAAGGACAAGCTTTTGATGTTTGAAGTTCTCAAATTGCATATGCCAATGTTAAACTTGAAGGAAAAGAGTCGTTATATGTTATATGGTATATTCATTACGTATCAAGTTTTATATAAATTTTAACCCGTCAAAGTGACGATTTTATACAAATTTTGCACTTTAGTGTTGGCCAAAAATTGCAAGGGCTTGTCAAATATGTTCAAATTGGCCTTTGAAGGGCATGACAGCTCTCAAATTTCAACATTGTATGGACCATGACATGCTTTTTAAAATTTTTTATGGACTTCAACATTGATAATCAGTACACTTCAGAAAGGAATGAAGTTATTGCAAAAACCTTATGGGACACAAACAAGGATATACACAGGGCAAATAGGGTAGGTAGGGTGGTTGTATTGCCAAGTAGGGCGAGGGCAGACAATGTAAAAGATTTGAGGACACCTGAGCATGCGGTGAACTATGTCATGGCCGAAGCGATGCATGTGATGCATTCTAATAAGATGGAAGACCTAAAGGTGGAGGGTCAAACCCTATCTGGCGTCTGCCATGTGGTGATCTTTAAAGAGATTGGGTTCAAAAATCTAAGGAATTGACTCGGCCTTAATGTATTATGGAAGGAGCCGGGCAGAGGCCATTCTGCCCCATAAGGATTTCCAGAATTTTTTTAGGCGAGGCCCAGAGGGGCCGAGCCTAGAATTTTTTGGAAATCCGAACCGGGCAAAATGGCCTTTGCCTGGCCCCTTCCATTGCGTAATGGATTTTTGGACGTTTTTTAAACCAATCCTTAGCTGCCACGTGGCAGGTGCAAGCAAAATCAGCACTAAAATCTTTTGAGAACAATCTGATGCTGCCACGTGGCAGACGCAGGCAAAATCTGCACTAAATTAAAAAAAAAAACAGTTGACTATTCTGCTTTTTAATCTGTTTAGAAATGGGCAGAATAATCACCAAAAATCCATTACATAAACGTTGTATATATCGATAATATATTTTTTTTTCGACTAACAAAATCGCTTAATTAGGATTGAATTATATAAATTCTAGAAAAATATCACATGGGGGCGACGACCTTTAGTCTTCTTGGGCTGAACTGGACTTGTCAGCTGCCAGTCGCCATCCGTCAGAATGGAAGCCTACCGTTAATTGGACGTTATAACGTGAAGGGGACGGCCTGTCAGTGGCCCTTTGCTGAATATGGGGACGGTGGGCGGACGTGGAGTGACCTGCCCTTTTTGGGGTTTGACTACGTTTCAGAATGAAAAGCACACGTCACTCCAGGGCTTCATGGCTGTCGCAAGGGTTCAAGAATCATGGGCCCCCATTACCAAGTCGCGACAATGCCTGGCCCCAGCGAGGATAGTGACCATGTAACCATGTGACCAGCAAAGAAAAGATATTGAAGGCCGTAGGTGGGGCACCGTATTCCAAAAGAAAGAGCGTGTACGGTTGGCCGTATTGGAGCCGTATACGGTACGCTGTCTGCCTGCATCGCTGAAAGAAGAAAGAAGGATCGTCGATGGAAAGAAGAAAGAACGATCGTCGATGGATGAAGATGAAGGGAAGGAAGGCAGCGAAGCATCTGTGTGAGAGCAGTGAATGCGAACGTTGGGAGTTGGTGCTTGCAGGAAGAAGCGGAAAAAAGTTGCAAAAGAAACAGTGGAAAGACTCAGAAGAGCAAAAGTTGCAGGAAAGACAGTGCAAGAAGACTTGGAAGAGCGAAAGTTGCAAGAAAGACAGTGCAAGAAGACTTGGAAGAGCAAAAGTTGCAAGAAAAACAGTGCAAGAAGACTTGGAAGAGCGGAGTTGCAAAAGAGAGAGTGAAAGAAGAGGAAAAAGCACTCATGGAATCATGATGCAAAAGAAAGAGTAAAAGAAGATGAGAAAGCACTCATGCTGGTGTGTGTACTATTGTAGGCTCTGTCTGCGCTTCACGTTTTACGTGCCATTACGTCTGTCAAAGTTTCAGGCCGTGAGAGCACTGAGAATCTGAGATATGCTGTTATTATCATTGATTCCATATCTAGTGCAGTGATAAGCCAGAGGAAGTTTTTGGAAATAAATTTGAAATAATTGATAGCAGGTTCTGGTGGGGCGTGATATTCTCCGTGAAAGTATCTTAAATGAAGTAGTATTAAGTTATTGAGGAGCCTGAAGGTGGTTTCGTCCCTCAAGGATCGTAGGCTGCGCTTTCTAGTCTGCATTATTTATTTCTGAATTTGCAATTGTACAGAAAGATATGATGTGGAGATATTCTTTTCTGATTTGCTGTTGATTTATCTGGTGACGAAACGGGACTATCTTCGAACTTTTGGCCAGAAGGAAGCGGCATACTCAGTTTGAATCCAGATATAAACTTTAGAAACGAACTATGCATAAGATTGCTGTTCTTATCAGACAAGCCGATCAGGTTTTGCAAGATGTAAGTTAGCTAGTGATGAGAAAATGTTCGTAGCTTCAAAGTTCAAAACAACGTTCAAATTTTAGGTTTATTACAAGGAGCTAATGTGTTTGTTTCTGGGACAGGGACTTATAAGCAGGATTGATGGTAGGGAAGAGAAGGCGATTTCAAGTATATGGTGCAAAAGGAAACGAAATATGCGGCTGTATTTCTTCTGCTGCTTGGTGCTGAGCCTCTTTGTGTTTTTGATTTGCCATGTAGTCCTTCCGAATAAGCTGCTATCCGTCTTACCTGATCATGAGACTGTCAAAAGTCCCATACGGTCGCAATACAATCTTATTAAAGAGAGCTTTCAGGCTTTGCCTCAAACCGTCCAGACAAATCCTTGCGACGGGCGCAGAGTGTTCATGTATGATCTGCCATCAAAGTTTAACGCAGATTTGCTCCAAAAGTGCGAATATGGGGTTGTTAGTTGGCTAAATTTTTGTTACCATGCATCAAACGACGGATTGGGTCAATCGCATGAAAATGTATCAGAAGAAACAAGCATGGGGAAAGGTTGGTATAACACAGATGCTTACATGTTAGAGGTTATTTTTCACTCTCGCATGCGGCGGTATTCATGCTTAACAAACAATTCCGAAGCTGCCGACGCCTTTTTTGTTCCATACTACACTGGTATAGATGCTTTGCGCTACCTCTATGCCATTGAAAAGAAGAATGTACACATGGACAAGCATGGAGCAGATTTGGTGGCGTGGCTGGAACATAATGGAAGCAGCAGATGGCAGCAATATGCTGGCAAAGATCACTTCATGGTGATGGGGCGCACCTCGTGGGATTTCGTTTATTCTGACGCCATTAGAGGCGCTGGATGGGGAACTGGCATATCTCACTTGCCTCATATTGTCAACATGTCAACTTTGTTAATTGAAAAAAGGCCATGGGCAGAGCACGAACAGGCGGTCCCTTACCCTACCTCATTTCATCCCTCCTTTTCTGAGCTTCAAACCTGGATCAACAAGGTTCGAAATGCTAAGCGGCCCTATCTATTTGCATTTGCTGGAGGCATGCGGCCGACTATGCAGGATACAACCATAAGGACACGTTTGCTGATTCAGTGCTCAAAATCTGTAAGCTGTATGCCTGTCGATTGTGGGAAGCTGAAATGTAGCCACAACCCCAAGCCTATTGCCACGGCATTTCTGCAGTCGGAGTTCTGCCTGCAACCTCGAGGGGACACACCTACGAGGCGCTCTGCATTTGATGCCATGATTGCGGGGTGCATTCCAGTATTTTTCCACGAAGACTCCGCGTATACGCAATACACATGGCATCTTCCGAAAGACCCTGACAGTTACTCCGTTTTCATCTCCGAAGAGGATGTTCGCAACGGGCTGCAAATTGAGAGATTACTGAAATCGTACTCCCAGGATCGTATCAGGCAGATGAGAAATACAATAAGCGAGGTAATGCCCAAGCTATTGTACGTTAATCCTTATTCTGCAGGTAAAGATTTCAATGTAACAGACGCCTTCGACATCAGTATAGCTGGCGTTCTACAGAGGATTTCAAAGCTTAAGCAGCAATTGAGTAAATTATAATTCCTCTTTTTGTGCTGAGATTTTTTTCCCTAGAAAAATGGAAGCTGAACCATTTTGAGAAGCCGTTGCCGGCACGTAACCTCAATTTTGGAAACGAGAAAATCTGCCAAGGGACGAGCAAAGAAATAAAAAAATTCAAAAACTCATTGTCTTTGTTGGATTCGAGGAAAAGAGGCTATGTATGCCCTGTGCCAGGAGCATGTTATACAAGTCAGGTCAGGTCAGTGATTAGCTTTTTCCACGTGAAATGTGGTTTTTGGGAAACCAACAGAACGTATCTGCAATCTACAGGATATGATGAATAAATTATCATCTTATAGGCAAACTCTAGGTAGAATTCAAATAGTGGTATACTTATAAAGCTCATAAAGTTTTATCTTGGTGGATGCATTATGCAATTTGCAAGTTGCAAACTTTGAAGTGTAAAGCATCCATGACTATGATATTATTTTTAAAAGAGGATTTGGGCTACTGAATCTGATAGTAACCTCTTGTTTGTGTATAAAGAGCCCACATTTGGAAAATTTAATAATGAAAAAGGAAAATATTCAAAGGAACTCTCTCTCTCTCTCTCTCTCTCTCTCTCTCTCTCTCTCTCTCCCCACACACACACACACACACCCATTTTTTCCCCTAATTTCCTCCTTAATTTGGGGTCTCCCATTTTCCATTCATTTTGCAGCGTCAAAACCATAATTTCATTCTATGGTTTTTGATCACTTGTAGTTGCTTAATTTCTCCAAGAAATGTTTTGATTCTAGCTTCATAAAGTTGTTTAAAATTTGTATAAATGCAAGGTCTACTTGTCATTTTTCATAAGGTCATAGGCCCAATTGTCACCTGTTTGTAATCGCACATAAACAGTTGACATGGCACACCCTTCAATGTGTGGCAATCACCCGTTTCTCATTGCAGGGTACACCTTCTAAACTTTTTTGTTCATGAGCATTTTTGTTGGCTTATCTTAAAGAGCTTTGAACATTATTCTTTAAGGTTTGAGTGATTGTAGGTACCAAACAAAGAGCACTTCATGTATTTTAAGAAATATCATCTTAGGAGAGGCGGTGGCTTTATTTAGTGGGAGACAGCTAACTCTCCAAGGTCGATAGACTTCTAGGAGTGCACTTGTCCAAATGAGGAGCAGACCATGTTGAGAGACACGATAGGGCTGAGTTGCTCATTGATATTGTGAACCCATTGGTCCCAAAGACTTAATTGGCTAAAAGCATTGCAATTGATGCTTTTTGAGAGAATCAAATGTAGTTAAGCGTAAAGAGACAACTGACATAACCAAAAGAAAGGGGGCATTTATGACCACGAATGAGCAAAGATGATATCAAGGGAATCACCTGTCTCTCCAAAATCACGATAAGTTAGAAGGAGGTGAACGAGTGACTAGCGTATTCAAAAGGATGCAAGTTAGATGGAAGGCCTACAACCTTTTTATATTCAACCTACAAAAAATCAACAACTTTGGTGTTTTTTCAAACAAAATTGGAAAGAAGTGGCATACTTTTCAAAAATGCCGCAAAGAATTACACAACTAGAAAACGAATTTCCTTTTGCATTTCACACAACTTAATAATTAGTACTACAACCTAGCTACATGATAGAGACTAGACTATTCATTATGCAGTAAAGTATCGAATCCATAGATGCGCGCAGTTCCAGAATGCTGGTTTCGGAATTCAGCAGCATTTTGAATTAGAACGCTTTTGTGTGTGTGTGTGTGTGTGTGTGTGCGCGCGCTTCTTTTCGGGACCCGAACGCTTGTGGCTCTTGCTATTTTTGTAGTTGCAACTTGTTTTACAATCTAAAAGTCAAACTTGAGAAAGTATGTTTAAGATGTCCTTGGTACATCCCATCATTTCCCTCAAGTAAAAATTCAAGCTAGTTGTGCTCTTCTTCTTGAATCTAGAATGCTTTTGCATTCAAACCGTTGCTCGTTTTGATAAATATTCTTTTCATTTTTTGGGACTCTTTTGTTGCCAAAGTACTTTCTTAGTAATTAGTTGCAAAAAAACCCAAGAAGAAATGTCTTTTTTGTGGTAAGAAGGGGCATTTTGCTTTTAATTGTTTTAAGAAGAAAAAGTTTTTCAAGCAAGCTAATCTTACTATATTATTATTAAGGCTAGGAAAAAAAAAAAACCTAAAATAAGGAAACCTTGAGCTAGACTCTCATGATAAACTCATCTTCATCAAACGATTCTTTCACATAATATCAAACTTTGTTGAATAATTTTTGCATTTTTCATTTCCTATGGACCAATCATAGAAGAACGTTCAACCCACCCATTAAACTAAATAACCTTGAGAATTACTAGACATACTAGGTTTTGACTTCAAGAGTAAATACCTTCTAAATGATTGCAAAATGTAATTGCTTATGGCAAAGTTTTTGATGCATTATATCATTTGTCAACCAAAAGATATCACATTATAGGCACATTATTATATCTACTTTAATCTTGAGTTTAGTCTATAGGCATATTTGTGAAAGGGAAAAAGAAATTTTTTGTTGGTGCTACCACCATTGCAAGGAATCAAAGACAAAAAAATTTCTCGAGGACTTCTCACTTTTTTTTGAAATACCCTTAGGAACACTTCATATGATAACCTGTTTTTTGCAAGCAAAGAAAAGAGTACTAGCTTTAAAATTCTTCCATTGAGTCCTCAGATGATTAAACCTCTTAGATTTTAGAGTATTCCAAATACCTTTGCTTTCTTTAAGATTTACTCTTTGCTACCACCAAACTCCAAGGTTCAAAGTTGGTTCCAACTTGTTATTCACAACCATATCCAAGCCAACAATGTCCAATTGTAATCTTACTTGCACATTCTTCGAGTCCTATGTACGATAAACATTTACAATAGTCACAATACTTTTAAACTTCTCGAATATCAAAAAGAAAGAATTCAAAAAGTAATTCAATATATTTTTATTTTATCTTCATATTTTGAAATTGATTCCAAGGAAGATTTGAATTCATATGATGAGAAGTCTTTTAAAGAAACCACAAGGAAAGAAGACGCTTTCTAGTTTAGACAAAAGAATGACTAATTCATTAGCCATGATTAAAAACACCTAGGATACAACTTCAAGTCATACAATCAAACAAATGGCGTACAAAATGTCAAATGGCTTTAGGAGTAGACAACAAGAAACCATTAACTATGAGACCGCACGAATCTTCTCTTCTGTGCAGGGATTTGAGTTTTCTAAAGAAGAAGGCAGAGGGCAGATCTACTTCACGAAGCCAATTAAGATGAGTTCACTTTTTCAAAATGGCAGCTTTAGAATGATCAAGAATTATAAGACATTGGTAGTAGAAAGGAATTCATCAGCTTGAAGAGAGGGATCAGCTACACAACCTCTATCCATCATACTAGAAGAAAGGAGTTGTTTCAAAGAGGAATCAAGATTGGAGGAAGCACAATTGGCTAGTTTACCTTCAAGCACAATTGGCTAGTTTACCTTGTTGTCGAAGGAAGGAGCGAGAGTGATCAATAATGGTCTGTCAGGGAGAAAATCATATTGGACAGATCAGAACGTAAGCCTTTATTCCAGATTAGGGAGTTGTTCATAATATAGATTGAATGACGCTTTGACACTTTGACACTTTGACAGGGAAGAGTCTGAAATGTAGGTTGATAGAGACTTTTGCATCTAGAAGATGTGTCCTTGTACATATGGTTACTATATAAACTTGTAAACTATTCATTATTGTAGAAAAAGCACCCACTCTACCTAGGAATAGGATCCTTGCTACATTTCATAATTATGGAATTTGTGGACATTACTCTTCAAAATGTCCAAAATCCAAGAAACAAAAGGGTTACATTTCTCTTTGTGATAAATTTTCTATTGAGGGAATGCATCAATAAGCATATGCTTGAAACCTCAAATAAGAAATTTCTTCTTGAATATGTTCAAATGCATGCCAAAACTGAAAGAACACTAAAAGAGTCAAATGTGGTTATTCCAAATAGTTGAGCATGATTTAGACGAAGAAAGTTATCTACTTGAATTACATTATAACACATTATTAAGTTGAGTATTTTTTGCTCAAAGTGAGAAGAAACCTAGAAGGAAGAAAATAAGAAGTGTTCTTCAAAGAGCAAATAAATCCATCACTTGAGAGGACCAATGAGACAATAAATATTCTATTCAAAGTATAATTGATGAAACAAAGGCATTGTTGGAAGAAGAATTGACATTTAAACCAATTAAGTAGGTTACTTTTAAAGTTCAAAAAATTGTCTTTAATAGACACCTATCTATAGCCAAAATTGATCAAAATCTACCAACTTTGAAAGAGAGGTATAACATCATGTTAGACATTGAAAATCTATATTCAAAACTCAAATTCTATTAGCTAGTTAATGATAACCCTTTTTACTTATTATAAGAAACAATCTAAAATTTTCTTCCAAAGTAAGAGGAAGAAGTCAAAATCACCTAAATTGTTGCTATTAAGAATTGAAGAGTGATCAAGGCCCTCCTCTTTTAGTTCATTTTATTTCATCATACTATTAGCTAGTATTTAGAGGTTCATTATTTAATTTTTTGTTCTATGAAGCCAAAAAGGCCTATGTTATCACTTTAGAAGTTTTAGATATGATTGGGCAATTCTCTTGACGTGAGATTGAGGTGTTCAAAGTAGTAGTTATTTTTGAGTCTCCTTATGACTATAAATGTAGGACCATAATTATCTATAATTCATTTCTGAGCTCTTCACCCATTATCACATACTTCAGTATGGAATTTTTATCTCTCTCTCTCTCTCTCTCTCTCTCTCTCTCTCTCTCTCTCTCTCTCTCTCTCTCTCTCTCTCTCTCTCTCTCTCTCTCTCTCTCTCTCTCTCTCTCTCTCTCTCTCTCTCTCTCTCTCTCTCTCTCTCTCTCTCTCTCTCTCTCTCTCTCTCTCTCTTGCTATCCATTTATAATGAAGAGTTTTTCCATTTGTGAACTTGAAGGCAAATGTGATTAGTTTCTTCATAACTGTTTTAAGACCATCCGGTCTGTCCAAAGGTATATTTTTGTAACATTTGGAGATATCTGTGGCCTTTATGCAATAAATGTCTGGGTATATTGAGATAGATGTTGACAGAGGAGTCACATTGCCAAAATAAAGCTATATCTCCATTTAGGTAGTTCTTGTATGTTTTTGCCTAAAGGCTTGCACCTTCCACGATGAGAGGATGCAGTATACCAAGAACCCCTATCAGGTTTTTAGCGAGTCCAAAAAAATAGCACTCATGGGCATTCGTGATCCATCTGAAAGAATTTTTATGAGCTTTAAAAGTGCATAAAAGATAGGGAAGTTCCTTTGAATAGATGAACTCATCAGGTATTACATTTCCCATAGTTGCCTTTATATGTTCTATAGAGTAATGAACATAATTGTTTGACTTGTCTGGAAAAGGTTCAAAGTTTTGACTATCAAGCCTTTCAATTGCAAGAGTCCTAACAAGATTAATACAAATGAAACATGGATTATGTTGTACTTTATCAACACCATTGATGTAAAGATATTTGATTAACCTTTATCGCTCATTGTTGGCATCAATCTTTTTTTGTAAGGTGACAATATTTCCTTGAATCCATTTTTTTTTTGTAGGGACTCAATAGTGGCAAGTGGACAAATATCAGCAAGTTTTAAAATTTTATCTTCATCCATCATTGCCTAAATAGATAAAAGCTTCATAAGTTTGATCCAACTGTCATAAAGTTCGTTAGCTACACTACATATGCATGTATGTTGCAACATGATATGATTGAGAACTTTTTCTATAGATTTTCTGAGGTACATACTTCTAATTATATTGTAGTCCGTTGTAAGCACATGATCAAATTTTTTCGAAATGAACTTTTTGAAAGTTTTAGAGTGTGAAAATTGCCTACATTGGCAAATCTAGCCATGTAGAATATTGTACATTTTGTCAATATTTTTTGTTAGTCACTTGAATGGCCAAAGTGCCACTTATAGATCCACAACTAAAGTAGGTTACCACGAGTCAAGAGGAGTGGCTGTGTCCATTTGGTAGTGATTCCTACTTTGTAGGATCTAAACCATGATTTATGATGAGATTTGTACCTACCATGCACCTACCAAGCATGACTCTTGGATCTAGGCTAGGGTTTTCACATTAGGGCAAGAAAGTTGAGTCTACTTCCTTATTACATGCTGGATTTTCACCTAGCTTGGCAAAGGAAGTGTCTTTTACTATGTATTCCCATTCTCCATAGTGAGAAGATAGAAACATTTTGGAGCCTCAAGGAGAAACTCGGATTTTCTCTCATTGTATGATGATAGTGATTGATTCCAATGAAACTTAGCTTTGGTACACTCTAAACTCTGTCTACAGGCCGTACTATAGCCTGATTTTCACACGTGAGAACTTGGATTATAGTTTCTGATCAATGCTCTAATTGTCTCTACTTGTTTTCTATCAAACTGCTAAACTAGATCTTGTTTTCTGATGACTAGTATCTGATAGATTGTTTAACAAGCACACAATCAACCTCGTGGATCATTCAAAGATCCATTTATGGTCCTTAGTACTGTACTTTACACATGGTATCAGAGCCAAGTACAAGGCTATTGATCAGTGTTTGAAACTAATCCAGTTTTAGTAGGTTTTTGGTGCAAAAAGCTAGTATTGGAAGAATGAGCTGGTATCCTAGATTTGGTGAGGGAATTTGATCCCAAACTTTTTCAGGATCAAAATCCGTACTATTCACACGTGTGGGCAACTCTGAACCAGCATTAAAAACCCCATATTCATTGGATCACTGTAATTTCATCTGGTGTCAGTTTGATGTAATTTTTGATGCAAATCCTAGGATAAGCTACCAAGATCACTTGCCATTAATTAGTTTTGATTTTGTTTCATGATAACTAATTAATCTAGGCTGATTTCAGACCTTCTTAACGTGGAAATCAGGTCTAGAAAGTACATCAAAGTGAAAGAGAGAGATAGAGTCATTCTATTGTCCAAAAATAGCCAAGATTGGCAAGATTTGCTTGAGAGTAGTTTTCACTTCATCTTATCTTCATTCCAGCTTTGTGAGAGAGTGATAGAATTGTGATTACAATGTCCATCTGTTGGATTAGAAGTCAACATTTGAGTGAAACACTGCAAGTTAGAAACCTTTGTGAGTTTCAAGTTCAAACAAATCTATATCTTGTGTGTAGAATTTCACTAGTAAGATGGGATCTGCTGGAGCACACCTTCTAGAAGCTAGTGAGAGGTTAGATTCTACAAATTATGCTATTTGGAAAGTGAGGATGGAGTCACTCATGGTGCTCCAGGATCTTTATGAGTTTCTGATTAATGATGAAAATGAACCTCTAGGTGCACATGAGTTAGTTAAATATAAGAGAAGATCTAGGCTTGCACTTCACTGTGTGAAGATGAATGTAAGCAATGATTTGTCGAGAGAAGTATCAGCTTGTACTAGTGCTAAAGAGGCTTGAGAATCTTTAAGATCAATCTATGAGTCTAGTAACACTTCGAGGGTACTCATGCCTAGGAATCAGATTCTGCAAAGCATGAAGAGGAGTGGTGAGAGTGCACAAGTTTATGTGCTCAGAATCAAGTCTCTCAATAGGGAGTTAGCTTCCATTGGAGAGAAGATTCAAGATAGTGAGCTTGTTCAGATTGTCCTTAATGGTCTAGGGAGTGACTTTTCAAATTTGGTCCAAAGCTTTGCAATCCAAGACATTTTGCCTACTATAGAAAAGCTTCACAGTGTATTAGTCGCTGAAGAGTGTAGGATGATGCATACCAATGCAAGAATGAATGCTATTTCTCTGCAGGATGGTGATGAGAAAGCTAATTTCTCATTCAAAGATGAGAAAAAGACCAATGGCAAGAAGAAGCACTTCAAGGAGACCAAGGAGGAGGATGAGGCTTCAAGCTCAAAGGGAAAGATAAAAAACAAGTCCAAGTACAAATGTTTTTTCTGTGGAAAGAAAGGACATTTTGCATCAGATTGTCTCAAGAAGAAGAAGGCACAAGAGAGCAAACAAAGCAACAGTGCACATCAGGAGGAGGAGGATGAAGAAGAGTCATCCTTGATGGTTTCCAACAAACCACCATCATCCAAAAGCAACACCAATGATTCTTGGTGGATTGATAGTGGGGCTAGTTCCCACATGACATATCAAAAGGACATTTTCTCCACTTTACTTTCTTACAATGATTTACATAGATCAATCTATACTATAAGTAGTCAAGAATGTAAGATAAGTGGAATAGGAACCATTCCATTGTATGTTGGATCATCCAAAAGGATGAATCTTGAGAATGTTCTTTATGTTCCTAAGTTAACCAAGAATTTGCTTAATGTTGGCCAGTTAATGGATAATGGCCTTGATGTAATGTAAGCATGGAGTTTGTTCCATTCTTAGAAATGATGAATGTATAGCCATTTTTTTTATAAATAGGTCATTTTTGGCTCGGAATTTCACGCAAATTTACGATTTCTTGACCGGATATCGATTACAAGCGTGCCATTTGCACTGATTATCCTACGTTGACTAACTTGCGACTGGAACCAATATTGCCTCATCTGGTATCACATTCAAGCGCACATTGCATCTCCTTTCTTTTGTGCTCTGTGTTCCTGTGCTCGGATCCAATACTCTACTTTCTAATATCTCTTTCGAGCGCACATTGCCTGGAGGTGCTTGCCTGACCTACAGTTTGCGCTTGAGAGCGATATTTAGAATTTTACGTCTGTTGTTTTTGTTTAGAATGTCTGATTTTGATTCTAGTTTGCTTTCTTTTTCTCATAAATTTGGTATTACTAATAGTTTGGAGTATTTCAAATCTCTTTTTTCTCCTTTTCTTTTTATTCTTCCTTCTATAACTGAGGGCCCTAGTGTGGAGGCATTTTCTGAGATACTCGACAAGCATATCTATAAAGCTAAGCTTGACAGAATATTTACCAAGTTACATAATGATTTCAAGCCTGTAGATGAGTGCCCAATTCACAATAAAAAATGTAGATTTGCTGATTTTCACTCTACTTTTGTTGATTCGAAGGTTTTCCCTTCCACTTCTGAAGCTGCTTGTTCTAGTGGTACAAAGTCTGAAAAGTCAAAGATTGTAGATATAGATACATTGTTTAATTGATACGAGCGTTAATTTAGATGATTGTTCATATTTTAATCGTGCTCGAAATAGGGCATCGTTTATAGGCCCTAGAACACCCACTACCCTTTCTCCTTCTAATATATCTTTGATCACTTTGCCTACTTATAATATAGATAATAACTCCTTTTTGACAATATCGGATCTTTTTTACTTCACTGAAGCTGAGGCTTTTTGCATTTTGAACAAAGAGCTTGATGAATTTTCAGATATAATTGATTTTGATGCTGATGATCTTCTCCCTGGTGTTGACGATGTATATAATGATAAGTTTTCTTCAAAAAAAGATTGCTTGAAAACGGCTGTGGAGGAAATGCACAATAAAGAAGATGATCTAGCTTCTGAGGAGGAGTTTCTCAGAATCCAAAGTCAACTTGGTTTTCCACAACCAACTGTCTATTCGCCAACAATATTGACATTGAAAGGTGGACATAATATTGATGGAGAGACAGTAATCAGGGAAGACAAAGTCGAATGCATAAGTTTTTGTATCTTATCATGTACTAGTAGATTCATTATGTCGGATTATATACTGGAGCTTACTTTGTTTTTTATCATTTCAAAAAAAAAAATTCCTTGATGATTTTGCAATTCGTCGAGGAGGGCAGAGATCTTCTGTTGGAGAATTTTCAAAAGATCATGTACTGGGGCACTATCTGAAGTTCTTCAAGAATAATGAGATATGTGTTGCCCATTCAAACTTTCATCAACATGGTGAGACTATGATTATAGCAATCAAAGCACTGTCTCATTTTCTTGGAGGACATAATTTCAATAAGGTGCATAAAATATTTTTTTGTAAATAAAACCCTTGCAGTTTAAATTTTATGGACAGTGAATTCCATGCTCAGATCATCTCATTTTGCATTGTATGCTGCTTACATTGATTTGAGTAAGCATGAAAACTATGAGCTGTTGATCCATACGAAAGGAGAAAATTGTTGCATGATTCTAAGTTGCAACTTTCATTGGAAGAAATATTGGAAGCAGAGTAGATACTGTTGAATTGTACTTTGTAGATATTTTTTATTTAATATACAAAATTTTATTGTGTGTCTATAGCCTGCTGGCTAATATAAATTTGCATGCTTTTTGAAATTTTTTATAATTTGTCGATTTTGTATTATGACGAATTTGGATTCGTCTGTAAAACCATTGGAAAAGTTGCAGTATATAGCTGTTTTTTGTGCTAGTCCCACCATGTTGTGTACTTTTATAAAATGCTGCTCTTGCTTGCCAATGAGATTTTTTCATTCCTTGCGATGACCATATGCTAAGACTTCCACTATTTCTTGCAAAGAATGTCGAATGATGTCAAAATATGTGCTGCATGTCATAAAAACATAACCTAAATCAATACTAAAAGTATCTAATTTAATTGCACATATTTGTCTATCGTAGTGTAAAATCAAAATCTTACCATATAATGTGTTATATGATCAACACCCCATGCACTTTGAACTGCATCCACAAATTCACTGGTTGTTTTCATTTGTACATCAGTATTTGAAAGTGTATCTTTTCTCAAGTATTTCACCATGTTGTCTAACTTTTTCTAAACTTCTACTTTGTGTATACGAGTAGAACCTTCTTCTTCAAAATCTTGAGCTGCGCTAACTCTAAACACCCTTGTTTGTACTGCATGGAAATAGCAAAAGACATGACAAGGAGTACATGAATAGAAAAAGTAATATATTTTCACATCTTGTTGGCATGGAATTCCGAGCCAGAGGCCTCTGCGAAGGCAGGTATTTCCAGATTAGAGGATGTGTTGTCCAAAGCAGGCTTACATAAAGACCACGTTAAAATAAAAAAGGATGACAAGCTATCAGGTAAAACAGGAAATATTCCATGCAAGCCGAGCATTGGAGAGAACTATCTGTCTCAACTTCAAGATTTTCATGTTGGCCATCCTTAACAATCTTCTATGTAAGTATAGTGGCATTCATTTTCAAAGCCCTTTCAATACGTGTTTGTGCTACCTTTGAAATTTTTGATCGAAATTTAATGTGCATGTTGGGGGCTTTATCTTTCTGGCACACCCATCTGATTCTTGTGGAGCAAAAGATTTGCCTTTATTAGTCTCATTGACAGCTTTCACCTCGAGTTGAAATCCTCCCAGGGTCAACACATCAACTTCAACCTGCGACAAATTTGTTCCTTCAAGGACAGGCCATAGGTTGGGAAGTTTTCCTGGGATTGGAGTGATGTTTTTATTAGGATTCCATGTGTGAGTGCAATCATTATTGCAAAACCACATCATTTGTTATGTCTTTCCATTTACATGAGTCCTTGTGGAGAAAAAGCTTGGTGCGAGGGTTCCTTTTGTTGAGCCAACTATTGCACGATTGCAATTACCCTCCTTTTGTATCCACTCCATACATTTCACATGACTATTAATGGATATTCTTCTGATTGCCCAAAAAGAGTTATGTATTTTTCACTCTACAACAATTTGACCATCTTGAAGTGTGTCTCCCACCTCTTGTGAAGTTGATGGCATTGGATCAACTTGTTGACTACCACTACCATCAACTTGAAAGTTTATCCTCTTTGGACGAACATTTCTCTATGATTCTTATTGGCATAGTTGTATTCGGGACTATGGCTACTCCCATCCTCAACATCCACAACTATGGAGGGCCTTCTCTTTTGTCGTACAGTCTCTGTCACTCTCTAAGCAAGTTCGATGGCGATACATCGGAGTGCCTGTTGTAGTTTCTCTTACTGTTCTTACCACCTCTTCTGGCCTAGTTTTTTTCCTACTTGAACTTCAAGTTTTCCAAGCTTGGGCTAGCTCTGAGATGTTTTCCCTCTAGGTATGCATGTTGTTTAGCACTCTACAAAAGAGCATTTTCCATATCAATAACAGCAGCATCATATAATGATATTTTTCCTTTGTTACCTTCACCAACAAGCCAACGATTATGAAAGATTTGTTCTGGGGGTGTTTGTTGCATCTTTGCTATCCAACACCTAAGTGCATCAGTGAAAGTACAACATTGACTGAGGCAAGAAGTAATGACAAAGCTATTAGGAAGAAAACCAATACAATACTGTTAAAAGAGTATTACTAAAAATTGCACATCCTTGAGAACAAATGTAAGATTTGATTATAACAAAAAAAAATTGTAATCTACTGCACTTATAGCCACCTTGAAATCACCCCAATGTGGTATTCTCAAGTTCCACCAACTGTCCAATGCAGCAATATCACATTCTTTTACCCTTCCAATGCTCCACCATTTCCTGATTACACGGTATTGCTCCAACGTAGCTTCCTTGGTTGGCGATGTCCTCCATTTCTCGCACATTGCCTTATGTTCATCTTGATATTCCTTCAAGATATAGGCAGTTGTATGTCTCACAAGGCTTTGTTCCCAATGAAATAGACATGATCTTTCACGACCTTCCATGACATTATCTAGGTCACCAATATATACAGTGCGGAGTGCTCTCCAATTTGCTTGAGCCTCATCGGCCATGAACCCAAAGAAATTTGCCTTGGCATGGCCTTGACGTTCCATCACTGCCTTTAACATCTCCCAGAATAAAATTTGTGCTTGTGTATCCTCCTCAATCATCTCGTACGTCGCTATGGTTAGTAGTTTTTGTATGCTAAAAAAATAGTACATAATTTATGTACATCATGGTTCTTTAGAAACAAATGCAAGATTCAATTTTTTGTCTCATTTGGATGTGATACCTTGGGTCATATACATGACACGTCATTGTTGACCATCCAATTACTCGTCTAGTATGGTCAAATTGCACCCATGCATTTTTTAGATTCCGTTGCCTGACCATCTCATTCGATTTACCAGATCAACTCCTGAAGCAAGCCCCTTTGTTGACATCTTGAACACAAAGCATCAATCTTCAGAAGATACTTTTTTCACTCTTTTGCAAACAAGAAAAGATTTGCCTTCTTAGAGTCAACACTCTAGAAGTAGACTTGGATTCATAAAGCTTCTTCAACCAAGCATCATGTGATGAAGTACTCTTACCAACTTCCTTGAGAAGATCATTGGTAACATTCATCTTTATCATGTGTAAAGCCTTCTTGGCCTTCTTGTCACACCTCACTTGATCTTGTTGTGTTGCTGGTCTCTCCTCCAAACCTACAACAATATCCAAAACATCATTCATCTCAAGAAGTGATTCCGTCCTCACTTTCCACAATGAATAGTCACTTGAGGTAAGCCTATCATTGGTTTCCAACATGACTCCACTTGATGTAGCCATGCAGCAATGACCTGAGCATGTCTTTCAGCCTATTTCAATGCACATAGCACTCTTTTGAACAACAACAAATATTTTTAAAAGGAAATCACAAAGATATGAAACTTCTCAATTCTCTTCTAGCACTTATACCAAGCAAATCAACACATAGAATAGTGAAATCTTGATCACCCTATGATCTATCCTCCATCTAATGACTTTTGCCACTTCTTAAGAAACACACTCAAATGAATTTCAATAACCTCACAATCTATAGATCCAATCAAAGTTAGGGATTTGACAAAACAATCTATAGATCCAATCAAAGTTAGGGATTTGACAAAATCACAAAAAATTGATTATTTCAAAATCTACATGCAAATGCCAAAAACTTGATATGCAATCTATTAGCCACCACTTAGGCTTTTCCAATGATCCAAACATCAGCCAAATCCAACATGTAATGTGTGAAATCAGAATTGATCAACATTATAACTCTATATAGGGTTTTGATCTACAAAAGATCCAATCTACATATGCAAGAAACTCGATTTTGGTGTAGAATCCAATCTAGCATGCTCTAGCATTTATATCTTCTCCAAAGCATTGATAGATATGATTGCTTCCTTAATAACCTGAAACACAAGCTCTGATACCATGTGAAACATTTCAGATCAATAAAGATCTAAATCCATAAAATGATCTTGGGTTAGAAAGACAACATATCACCAATCTTGCCAATGTAGAAAAATCAGCATCTACTCTAAGAATGAGATGAGAAATCTAATAGATCTTGATCAAACATGAACCAAAACATAAAATAATATTTTTGTCCATACAATTATAGTAGGCTACTATATTTTATACATGTGTGGATCTGAAAATAACAATTAATGATCATTCTACACATAGAATTGCAAGATATCACAAGTATAGTGCACCAATGGATAATAGAACCCAAGAGAACCATGTATAAGCATGATTGAAATGTGTGTGTGTGTGTGTGTGTGTGTGTGTGTGTGTGTGAGAGAGAGAGAGAGAGAGAGAGAGAGAGAGAGAGAGAGAGAGAGAGAGAGAGAGAGAGAGAGAGAGAGAGAGAGAGAGAGAGAGAGAGAGAGAGAGAGAGAGAGAGAGAGAGAGAGAGAGAGAGAGAGAGAGAGAGAGAGATCTTTCTCTTGTCATGAGTTACATCCTTTTATAATAGGTCCAAAACCTAAATTGCCACTTGGTTTCTCTCCTAAATGTAAACCCTACTATTTTTGGGACTAGATTCAATGTACCCAACTTTCAAATTTGAATCTACTAAAACTCGACTTCTACATTTCCCACACTTTCCAAAAGTATTTATTCATAATGATTTTAGACTAATATAACTTTGAAAAGTCAAACTCTAAGTCTAATATGAAATTGGCCTCAAATGTATGACTAAACTAGTTGAATTTCTCACATTCTCCAACTGAAGTCACTTGAAGATCTTGTAAAATGGATCTGTGAGGCATTGAATCCAAAGTATTGATACAAGTTGGATTTATATGGAATAATGAAATCTCTTCATTGCGGACAGTATCCTTGTCGAATACCTCATACTCCATTAGATTGTTGGCGAAAATAAAAATATTCTCAAAAGCTCCCAAGTCAAATTGAATTGGTTCGCAGATTGGATCCTTTAAATAGCCACTCAATTCCAAGCCATGAAATGTTGGTGCCATATAGTTCTCAATCTGAAAGTTTGATGAATGCCTTGATCGAGTTTCTTTGAGCATAGCAATATTCTCAACTTGATTGTCTATAGTTGCTTGTCCTTTGACCAAATTAAGACATTGATATAAATCGTATTCTGAACTTTGATGGTTGGAATGAGACTCAAAAGGATGTTCAATAAGAAGTTGGACCTTGTCTAAAATGTTAGTTTGCTCCAACTACCAATGATGATCAACTGACTCCTGGTTTTGGGCATCAAACATTGCATCCTGATCTGGATCTTGACTTTTGTCTAAATCTTGAGTTTCACCATCGATTATCACATCTTGATCCGTTGACTCTTGAACTGGACTTTTGTTATATGCAACTGTATCTAGATCTGAAACTTGACTTTCATCGTCGCTTTGCTCATGTGACTCATTATCATCGCTTCGCTCATCTACTTCGCCATTATCACTTTGCTCATTTGATTTATTGATGGGATCATCTTCGTCTTTAGAAGTTTCTTCCCTTTCGTGCGCATGTGGTTGTTGATCTCCTGATGCTTTAGTGTATACAACTTTTTGAATCTGCATCTTCATTTCCTCAAACCACCTAGATTGTTCTTCTTTCTTTTCAGCTTCCAACTTAAGCCTTTGTTCTTGTTGCTCATACTTTAAAGCATATTCCATAGTTTCCCTTAATTGAAACCCAGTCTAGAGAGAAGTAGTTTGTAGATAATTTTCTACAACACTTCGATGTTGTGGTCGTAGACCATACATATAACATTGTACAAGATATACTTCTCCATAATCAAATAATGGAACCATCTATTGAAATTTTTTATTGTACTCAATGTAGTTAGTTAGCTAGTTCAAAGAACACCATTGGATGAAATCAGATCAATTGAAGACCTGTTTACAAACTATTCTGAAATTTAACCAGTTCTCAAGAAGAAATTCATGAACGATGTTCCACCATGACTGAACACGTCCTTGGAAACCCGATGAAGCAAAGAAAACCACACTACTGTCATCAATACATCCACTATAGTAGAAGTTGTAATCCAAATCTTCTAGCCAATTGTCTACATTAATGGAGTGAATGCTTCCGTCAAAGGTAGGACTAATGTATTCAGACAGTCATTGGTTGTAACAATAAGATTTCCATTGAGCAGTGACTTTCCACCATTCATTGATATGGTTTGTAGATAATTCTCCAGAGCAAGTGCACGATCTATCATATCGCATAACTCCATAAAACTACCACCATGAATGGATTTTGAAAGATGTGGTTGAAGCATATTTCTAATAGGCATTTGAAGGAAATATACATAATAGTCCAAACATTTTCTACACTCAAATTTTGTCCTAAATTCTCCCCAATGGAGATAATGCATTTCCTGCAAGAGACAATGAATCTTGTTATCAAAAACTCATATTATCTAGTTGCAATTACATTGTGTTTTGCACCATGAAAACGGAGATCATAGAAATGAGAGAGCCTCATAGAAAAAGTGGTTCATATATTTTCAAAAATGATATATTCAAAAAATTGTATTCTCCTGTTTTTTTTTTTCAAGATGCTCATTACTTGAACGATTTGTTTAAGGCCGAGCAGAAGAAATCTAAAACTCCCCCTTAATGTGGATCTTGAAAAACTTTGATCTTCAGAGTTAACATATCATTAAATCTGAGATGTTGCTCCTTTGATAGAGCCTTTGTGAAGTAATCTGCTGCTATGTAGTTTGTTCTGCAGAAAACCAGTTCTACTTCCTTGTTGTGCACTTTCTCTCTAAGGTAATGATACCTGATTTCTATATGTTTGCTTTGAGAGTGAAATCTCGGATTGAGAGATAGCGCTATTGTGCTTTGATTGTCACAATAGATTCTTGTAGGAAGTGGTTGTGCAAGTTTTAGGTCTGCAAGTAGTTGCCTTATCCAGATCGCCTCTTTGGTTGCATTGGTGGCAACTACATATTCGGATTCCATTGATGATAATGCAACTGAGGTCTGCTTTCAGCTGTTCCATGAGATTGGGCCTTGGTTGTATAAAAATACAAATCCAGAAGTTGATTTTTTGGTGTCGACATCTCCTGCCCAATCCGCATATGTGTAAGCTTCAAGGATGTTGGCAGTGTGGCTGCCTCCGTAGCAGATGCTGAGAGTTTTCGTCGCTTGGATGTACTTCATGACCTTTGTTAGTGCCTTCCAATGAGTTAAACCTAGAAGAACTGGCTGAGTGCACTAATCGAATATGCATGTCTAGGGTCCAGTGGAAAGAGACTTGGTTTGTAGTTGGCCATTCCATACTTCTTTAGCATGTTGTTGAGATATCATTGCTGACTGATAAAGATCAGTCTGCTGGGTCGATCTCGTTGAATTTGAATTTCGAGACAATAGTGGACTAGACCCATGTCAATCATCTTGTATTCCTAGGCCAGCATGCATTTTGTATCCTTCATCAGATTCAGATTATTACTGAATAACAATGTATCATCTACATAGAGAGTGATGATGATGATGTAATCTGATATAGACTTGAAGTAGACATTCAAGTTTGTTGAGTTTGGAATAAAACCATTCTCTATCAGAAATGCATTGATCTTTTGGAACCAGACTCTGGGTGACTGTTTCAGCCCATAGAGCGCCTTGTGGATTTTGCATATAAGGTGTTGTTGCTTGCCGTTGAGTTTGTATCCCTCTGGCTGCTTCATGTAGATTTCCTCTTCGATGGTTCCATTGAAGAAAGCGGTCTGGACATCCATCTGGTGAACTTCAAGATCTGCTACGGCTGCAAAGGAGAGGAGTAGACAAATCGAAGCATGTTTGACAACTGGACTGAAGGTTTCTGAGTAATCCAGATCTAAAATCTGGGAAAAGCCTTTGGCGACTAGCCTGGCCTTGTAGTGATTTAATCTTTCTTCAGCACCGTACTTTGCCTTGAATATCCATTTGCATGAAATTGGTTTCGGGTCCTTTCGCAGCTCAGTGAGTGTCCATGTTTGATTCTCCATAAGAGAATTGAATTTGGTGTCCATCGTTGCTTTCCATTGGTTAGCATCAGTAGTAGACATTGCCTCAAAAATGGTGATTGGTTCGTGCACAAAGTAGCAGGTCGGATCATCCATAAATCTGGATGGAGGCTGTTTGGACTTGTTTGACCTTTTGGGTTGAACTCTGGTCCTCTAATGTGGGCTGACTCGTTGAGGTTCTGACTCATTGTCTGAGTCAGCGTCGATGTTCAGCAGTTGAATCTCTGAATCGAAATTGACTGGTTGTTCGATCCTTGGATTGGAATTATCAGCGGCTTTTTCTTTGTGGTCGATGAATTGGTCTTTCACGAAAATGACATCTCTATTAGCAAATGTCTTCTCGGTATCCAAATTGTAGAGCTTGTATGCCTTGTGATTTGGAGAATAGCCAATGAAAATCATTTTTATGCTCTTGTCATCTAGCTTTCTTCTTATATCCTCAAGGATCTGAGCGAAAGCGATGCATCCAAACACTCGAATATGTTTGAGTGATGGTTTTGATCCTATCCACACCTCATAAGGTGTCTTGCCATTTAGGGCTTTGGTGATGGATCAATTCTGCAAATAGGTAGCTGTAGTAACAACTTCTGCCCAGAATTTCTTTGGAAGAGAGACATGGGCCATCATGCTCTTGGCACTCTCGATGATTGTCCGATTCTTCCGCTCAGCTATACCATTGGACTAAGGTGAATAGTTGGTTGTATATTGTTGATGTATCATGTTGGCCTTGCAGAACTCCTTGAATTATGTGGAGATGTATTCTCCCCCTCCATCTGTGCGTAGAGCCTTGATCTTCCTCTGGGTCTGGTTTTCTGCAGATGCCCTGACCTACATGAAAAACTTGAATGCTTCGAATTTGTTCTTCAGATAGTAGGTTGCAATCCTTTGAAAGAAGTCGTCGATGAAGGTTAGGAAATAGAGAGCTCCCCCTGTGGAAGCACTCTACATTGGCCACAAATGTCGCTATGTACAAGGTCAAGCAAGCCCTTGGATGTATGAACTGAGTCTAAACTGAAGGGACTCCTAGCATGCTTTCTGATAATACAGCTTTCGCATGGAGAAGTTGGCTTGCTAATTGAACACAGATCTTGTGCTAGACTCTGAGCTGACATTTGCTGAACACTGTTGAAGTTAAGATGGCCAAGTCTGAAATGCCATAGCATATCAGTTGATTCAGAAGTGGTTGTGTGAAGAGCTTGACTGTTAGAAGAATAACAATGGTTGAGTTTGTACAGATAGCCGCTTCTTCTTTTGTTGGCTAGAACCTTCCAAGATTTGTCAATAATTGTGCAATCTTCTGTATCGAACTCAACCCTCTGACCTGAATCGGTGATTCTGCTAATTGAGAGCAGATTCTTGGTCAGATTTGGAACGTGGAGAACGTCGAACATCAACTTGACTTCACTTCTTTTGAATTCAACTCTGATTGTTCCTTCACCTTCGATTGAATGTGATGAGTTGTCTCCAAGTTGCACAACTCGAGAGTGGGTGAATGACTTATAGTCTTTGAACCAGTCGCGATGGTGAGTCATGTGTTGAGTTGCTCCGGAATCTAGATACCAAGAATTGATATCTTGTTGTTCTCCGACTTTGGTCATGAAAGCTGCTTCATCTTCTTCTTCTTGTTGTTGTTGATTTGAGTGACTCGTTGTAGTACTATGTGCTTGTTGTGGATGGCAAAGCATTTGCCATGATCACCCTCAACATGAAGAATACTCAGATTAGCCACATACGTATTGCTCAGACTACTAAGGATGCATGGGACATCCTAGCAACTCTCCACGACATCAGAGACGTTACGTCCAAGCTTCATCTGAGGAAGAAATTCTTCACCCTCAGAATGTCTGATGTAGATAGTGTTTTGAGCCATCTCAACACCTTCAAAAATCTTATGGAGTAGATGATTGCAACTGGCTTAGTCATAGAAGATTTTGATGCACTCATGACTCTATTATCGAGTCTACTTGAGACCTACAAAAATTGAGTAATGGCAATTTCTATCCAGGAGCACCTTACTCTATCAAGAGTAATTTTGCTGCTCCTACAAGAGGAGATCAGAAGATCAGCATCCTCCTCAGGCTCAGAATCGTATCCTCAAGCTCTGTATTCAAAAAATCAGAAGTTTAGATCTAGGAGATCTACAAAGTCAGGCTCTATTGACAAGAAGAGCAACATGCAATCTGGACCAAATTCTAGTTCAAGATCGAATTGAAGCTTTTCATCATTCCAACCAACGCAAAATCTTTTCTACAAATATTGTAAGAGGACTGGCCATGGAAGGTTAAGGCAAAAATGGTTAAGGCAAAAAAATCTTAACGGGAAAGGTCTGAAAATATGTAGTCGACCTTCGATTTTCAGGATGCTCATTACTTGAACGATTTGTTTAAGCTCTGATACCAAGAAATTTCATGTGCCAAATCCCAAACTAGTAGCAATAACAATGATAGTAAAGTTGAAAGCAAAAAAAGTACAAGACAATCATGGTAGCATATCCATAGAATGCTATAAACATGGATATCACCATTGAATCACATTAGCAATGAAATAGAGAGTTCAATAAATGGTAATAGGAGCATGAGTTCATGTAGACTCGGGCACATGAGACCTAGCAAAGGAGATCCCTATGGCTCACATTCATAAGGAGAAAGCAAGAAGCTCTCACTTGCAAATGAGCCAAAAGATTCACAAATTGATGTCTCTTGCCTAGAAATAGACAATGCTCTTACTTAACTAAACATAACTATCTTGATAGATAGTTAGCCCTTGTTAAGTATCATTTAAACTACATTGGGCCCTTATTGGCCTACTATCCTTATTAATCACTGAGAACTGCCTTGTTCTTAAGGCTAAAGCATTGTACAAAGCTTTTCTATTCAAAAGACATTGCCAAGTATGGAGGACTTGCAAGAGGTCTTGGTGGCTGAAGAGTTTAGACTCCAAGCAAGAGAGGGAGCTACTTATACATCTCAAGTTGGAGAGGAGGAAGCAATGTTCATCACAGGCAATTTTAAGGGCAAAGGCAAAAGCAAGTGGTCAAGAGGTCAAGATCAAGGTGAGCCTTCTACGTTTGTTGGGAATAAGAAAGATAGATCCAAGTTAAAATGCTTTTATTGTGGATTCAAAGGGCATTTTGAAAGTGATTACTTTAAGAAGAAGAGTGATCAAGGTGAGAAGCAAACCAATCTAGCTATTGATAAAGATGGTGGTGATGAACAATTGTCAAATGATGCTTTTGTTATGTCATCTTGTTTGTTGGCTAATCGTGGAGATATTGATCTTTGGTGGACTGATAGTCGAGCACATATGACATATCATGCGGAGTATTATTCATCATTAATGGCATTTGAAGGTGACAAGAAGGTGATCTACATGGCCAATGATGGTGAGTGTGCAATCAAAGGGATTGGCACAATTCCTTTTTCTCTCTCTACTAATAGGAATTTGAATTTGAAGGATGTTTTGTTCATTTCATCTATCACTAAGAATCTTCTTAGTGTGAGTCAAATGCTTGACAAGAGATTCACAATGGGTTCAAGGTGGAGTTTGTTGGTGATGCTTGTTTGATCAAAAAGGAGCACGAATCGATTGCAAAAGGGAAGATGCAAGGTAAGTTGTTCAAACTTGATGTTTGTGTTGTTGCTAACCAAGGTGGATGTATGGCAAAGGAGCAACTGTCAATGCAAGGTTGATCTTATCAATGGAGGTGAACAATGGAAAGGGAAACCTACCTAATGGATCCTAATGATCACTCCAAAGGGATTTCTAACACCTATTTTGCTTGAGTGTAGATTTTGTGGATTAGTTTTAGAAACTATTGATGAAAGCAAGTGCTAATGATCATTCTTGATTGTGATAGCATGACTAACAAAGACAAGCAAGCGTTCATCATCCACAAACAATCATACACAAGTAAAAAAGGAGGGCTTCACACAAAGTAAGAATGGAAGGAGGAGGTCCTCTCTCTCTCTCTCTCTCTCTCTCTCTCTCTCTCTCTCTCTCTCTCTCTCTCTCTCTCTCTCTCTCTCTCTCTCTCTCTCTCTCTCTCTCTCTCTCTCTCTCTCTCTCTCTCTCTCTCTCTCTCTCTCTCTCTCTCTCTCTCTCTCTCTCTCTCCCTCCCCCACAATCAAGCTACTAGCAGCCATTAATAGGCTGCTAATAGCCTAATCCTAAACTGCCAACAACCTTTCGGTCATACATTGGTATAGGGCTGTTAGCAGCCTATTATAGGCTGTTAGCGCCTTGTAACATAGTCTACCAGCCTGTAACAAGCTATTTGTAGCTTGTAGTTGGCTATTTGGAGCCTATAGTAGGCTGTTTGGAGCTTGTAATAGGTCGCTATGGCTGTTCACAGGTTTGTACAAGGTTGTTAGTAGCTTTTACAAGCTACTAGCACCTTGTTACAGGGTCTATCATGTTTTATGTTGTAGTTTAGTTTTAGTTGTATGTTAATGTATATATTTAAGTTTATATCATGTTTAGTTTATGTTTAGTTTAATGTTTTAGTTTTAGTTTAGTATATGTTTTATTTAATTTTAGTTTAGTTTAAGCTTAATTTATTTTATGTTTAGTTTAGTTCAATTTAAGGTTAATTTCTAATGTAAAGAGAAGCATTACAAGTGGTTTCTACTTTCAAAGATATGTAAATGGAAATATATCTTGGAGAGTAGGAACCACTTGTAGGAGCTTCTACAAATGTCAATCCCCCATCTCTCCTGGGTCCTCCGTCTATCTCTAGGTCCCCTGTCCACCCTTGTCTCTTCCTAGGTCCCCCACCCTGAACCCTACGTCTGTCCTACTTTAGGTCCTTCACCCTAGATCCTAGGTCCTATCTCGTACCTTAGGTCACCCCCTCCTCCCAGGATATAAATCTTGAAGTAATAATCAGATCCACATAGCTTCTTTTGAAGCTTGACATGTTGCGATGTACTCAGCTTCTGTTAAACAAAGCACCACTGATATATGCTTTCTTGAATTCCACAAAATTGGTCCCCTTCCAAAAAGAAACAGAACCCGAAGGTATATTTTCTAGTAGAGGCATTTCCTCCCCAATCTGAGTCAGAGTAGTCTCAAAGAACCAGTGGGTTGACAGCACTTCCATCATAGCATAAAATGTGATCTAGACTTCCTTGAATGTATTTCATCACTCTCTTGAATGTTTTCCAATGCAAGATCCTAGGAATGGACATGAATTGACTTAATGTGCTAATAGTGTATGCTAGATCTGGTCTAGTGCACAACATGGCATACATTAAAAAATATGATCAATGAATGTTAAAGATACTTTGACAAATCGAGTATCTCACTTTTGGTATCTGCACAAGAAGGTTTAGTCAATATCATACTTGGATCCACTGGTGTATCAATTGGTTTGCAATCGGACATGTGAATCTTTTCTAGAACATTCTCTAGATATTTTTGCCAGTTGAGATAGATCTTCTTTTGTAGGCTATTTCTAGTAATGTGAATTCCTAACAATGAATGAATGGTTCCTAGATCAATCATGTCAAATTCTTTTGACAGATCACTCTTAGTAGTATGCAGTAAAAGTTAGAATTAAAGTAAAACTACTGTGTTACTGTACTGTGGGTCCTATCAGTGGATAAGGACTAGTTGGCCTCGCCACGAGGCGAGTCGATGGGACACACGTCCCATCAACGACAACCTGGGCCATGCATGGGTTGCCATAGTGAAGAACTATATGTACAGTGTATTTTTGGTTTTGAGAAATACAGTTGTTATGTGAGCTTGGAGTGGAGAGTGCTTTCTGTCTGTGTTACTGTGTTGCATGATCTGTAATCCTGTTTGAAGCAAATTCTAAGTTGGTATCAAAGCCGTACAAGGAGTGTACACAGTACACATTGTCACCGTTGAAGAGAGCTTTGGAAAAATATCGCTAGAAGGCTTGACTGCAACTGAGAGCAAGATCCACGAATCTCTCAAGAAGCGAGATGAGAAATGTGAGCTCTTATATTGATATCTAGTTTATGTTTTTAGTTTTGTGTAATTGAATCTCATGGATTAATTATCATTTACATCATGTAGTATTTTTCCTTCAAATGACCCCTCGTTTGTGAACCATAGTGCCGAGATGAGACAATCAAATGTATCTCGTATTTCTATAAATGGTCTTATAGATATTTCATCATGTCATGAATCACCGGGTCACGTTTCTAATAATTGTACTACCTCGTCCAAACTCTTCTTGTCAATATGTGTCTCCTTTTACAAGTCTCACATCTATAGCATCTAAAATCTCTCCTTTAGGTAGTGTGCATAGTTGTCCAATTGATACTGGACATAAAGAGAGAGCATCTTATCGGACGATATGCTTCATTTGAATACCCTGATGCTATGGGACAAACAACATCTCCTATGCATCCATGAAGGAGGAACTTTGGCAAAAATAGAAAGGTTTTTTTGGTACCTGATGGAGAGCTTTGCAGAGCAATGTGGTGTCGGTGTTGTGTAAATAATTGCATGTTTAAGTTAGGGAAGAAAAACTTGAAGGCTATTCGAAAATACTACTTCGATCTTGATGCCGACTGACAAGATGTCTATTTGTCCGCTAATATTATTTGAACAAGCAGTTTGAGTACTCTTTGAACGATGTACTTGTCTCTCGCAAAACATTTCAAATTGTGCTTAGTTTAGGCAACAATAGTTTACAAAGGATTGCTTATAGGATTCAAAAGTGTGGCTACATCAGAATGCCTCTTCAAAATATTGGTTTCATTGCTCAACATTGTGTTTCATGGATGGAACAACATTTTCGGCTTCAATGTGAGGTGATGCCCACCACTGGCAGACGTCATTTGTCCGACAATTATTCAAGGCGCAAGAATTTTTCTCAATACAAGGAAGAAATGATTAGTGGGTATGAGAGATTTATAAGTTATTCATACTTCACTAGGATTTGGAAATCATTTTTCAACGAGGTTATAATTTCAAGAAAAGTTCGAATGGGTCAATGCAGCATTTGTGTCGAGTTCAAGAATAGAAGGAAAATGGTAATTAATCAAATTGGCACAGAGGACGTCAAGTCAGCTTTGAAAAGTCATAGAGAGGAACAAGCACAAGAAAGAAAGAAAGTGATGGATCATAGAAAAAAATGTTTCTCTTTTCCCAAGAAATATATGGGATTGGTGATTGATGGAATGGATCAAAAGAAAACGAATTTGCCTCACTTTGTTAGGACCCCAAAGGACATCACAGAATTTGTTCAAATACATTTGGTTGGATGTTCAATCTATAATGCATGCATCCACCCAAAAGTTTATCTTATATATCTGAATATTCATAGTGATCTGAATCTAACAATTACGATAATACACCAGGTGATATCTTCTTGGCCAGAGCGCTTACCTCTAGTACTTTACTTGTAGTTGGACAACACAGCTCATGAGAATAAAAATTAGATGGTTTTGGGTTATCTTAGCATGCTTGTTGCAAAAAATATATTTCAAAAGTTAAACTCAATTTTTTTTGGTTGGTCATACGCATGACCATATGGATCCGATGTTCAATACATTTGGAAGGAAATTGTCACGTCATGATGCATTCACTCTTCCGCAGATGATTAAGGCTTATTCGAGAGGCATATACTCCCAAGCCACATGTTTTGCATTTAAAAGAAACTTTGGACTTTAAGCTCTTGCGAAAGAGGTTGCGAATAATTGTTGCCTTCAAAACTTGAGTGACATAAGCTTTCAACATTGTTTCTTGATTAAATCATTGGATCCAAATGTAGTGCATTTATATGTAAAGCAACGGTAAGCATGAAAGATTAGATTCCAAAAGATGAATTGCGGGTTTTAAAATTTATTCCGGACGATTCCATGAAAGCAACAAAATAGATGCCACTCTTGGATCAGAAAGAAGCAAGAGAGTTGAAAAAACAAAAACAAAGAGCTATTGATTTCGATGTAAGTGTGTAGGTGCAAAGAGTTCTAATTGAGAAAGCTAAAAAATATGCAAGGGCTAAAAGCACCGATTGGTGGAACGAATTTTTTAATAAGCAAGAGCCAGTACTCGCCATAATCAAAAATAACTTCGACGAGTTGTCAGATCCATTTTCATGGCCACATGCATCTGTAGACAAGGAATTTGATGGCTCAAACAAAGTTACACTATTCGACACGTCATCTCTTCCACTACGTGAAGAAAGAGAAATACACCTTGGTGCAAGGAGATCCAGAGAAAGAAGAAAAGAGTTAGAAGAAACATGGCACAGTGATCCTCAAGACTTGAAAGTAGGTTCAATGATTGCAACACTTGCATCTGAAAATTTATTGCAACATCCTTTTTGGATAGCTAAAGTGCTATCTATAAGTCTAAGTCGACATGCTACATGAAATAAATAACTAAAGTCAATGTACATTGGCTTAAAATAGACCATGTAGATGCTTTCATGGGAAAGTACTCATTGGAGATGATAAGTAATGGCAGATGGAAATCTAAGAAGCAAAAAACGAAAAATACTCAAAGCACAATTGTTTTGCGCCTAGAAGATGTTGAATGTAGAAGAACCATCTCCTTCATGAATGCACCTACCAACATCTTTTTCCATATGATCAAAGAAATCATTAACAACAATCTTTTCCAAGGAAGAACCTTCACCTCCATTGATGAAGTTAGCTCTTTCCTTACCTTTTGCATACTTGCAGTTGCCATGAAGAACCATTGAAACACCATCATTATCCTCAAGACTAACCAAGTTAGCACAAAGATGAACATCTCCAAGAAGCATATTAGATCCTGACCTAGATCTAGCATAAGAAAGCTTTTTAGACTTTGCACAAGATCCACCAATCTTATTGATGCTAAAAGGAAACTTTGGAAAGTTGATACCAATCTCCTTTTCCATTCCATCCTTTTTGTTAGCCATAACAAACGCATCAAGCTTAAAAAGTCTACCTTGTCTATTGCCCCTAGCAACCAAGTTTTTTTCCTTTGTAATGAAACAAGCATCAACACCAAACTTTATCATGTATCCTTTCTCTATCATTTGACCAACACTTAGCAAATTCTTTCAAACAAGATGTGAAGATATATTATTTTTTCTATAATATGCACCTCCGCATGCAATGTACAGTATGAACATTTCGTAGAGGAATCGGTAGTACAGGTTTCCAATTAGGAACGTCTCGATCTCTTGATATTCATGTACTCCTTGTCATGTCTTTTGTTGTTTTCATGTAGTACAAACAAGGGTGTTTAGAGTTAGCACCATGAGATACATTGAACATACATTTTAATGTCTTCAGATCCCTTGCTAAATGTCATTCAATGTCGAAAGTGCCAATTCCAGGAATATTGAGTGGAACTCCCTCCATGTGATTTTTTATGGTGGCAGGATATGATGTTCTATTAAATATCCATGAGGGAATGTCATGGTCTTCTTTCAACACCTATAAGAGAATACAAAAACATGATTAGCGTCATAATATTAACACAGAGAAGATTTCCCATATGAAATCCATATTCAAATGATTATCCCTATTTATTATGCGAAGGAACTACTATACTTGAAATGCTGCCAACCACTTGATATCATTTTCTTATTAGAAAATAATATTATAATTACTTTATAGTTATTTTTCTCTCTCCTACATGGCATTTCTTATAGGGCCCTCTGTGGGCCCATATTTTCTCTAATGGTAGTCATGTTGCAATGATCTGATCTTATTCTTTTAGCCTGTTCCAATGCATAAAGCACTCTTCTAAATGTCAACAAATGAACTAAGAAGAAATCACAAAGATATGGAACCTCTCAAATCTAGTCTAGCACTTCTAACTAGAAAATCAACACATAGAATAGTGAAATCTTGATCAACTTATGATCTATTCTCAATCCAATGATTCTTGCCACTTTCTAATATTGAAACACACTCAAATGAAGTTCAGTAACCTCACAAACTAGAGATCCAATCAAAATTAGAGTTTTGACAAAATCTACATCTAGTTGAAAACTTGCCATTTGAAAAAACAAGCAATAGAAATGATGACTCTTATTGATACCATCTTTGCAGCAGGAGCAAAAGTCTCCTCATAATCAAGTCCATAAACTTGAGCAAAGCCCTTTGCACAAAGTCTTGCCTTGTACTTGTTTATTGTGCCATCTTGATTATATTTGACTCGAAAAACCCATTTGCAACCAATAGTATGCTTGTTGGATGGAAGATCCACAAGCTCTCATGTCTTACTACCAGTGCATCTCTCTGCCCAATTCACATACTTAGTGAATTTGTCAAATGCTTTTGATCTATTGTGAATAAAATACACTCTGACAAATTTACTATAATCATCAATAAAAGTAATGTAATATTTTGAGCCTCCTACTGAGATCACATTGAAAGGTCCACATGTCAGAATGCACTAACTCCAAAATCTTAGTCCTTCTGTAAGAACAAAGGGAGTGCGTGACATCTTACCCTTCAGACATGCATCATAGGTCATCGAACTGGTTGCATTCGAAATACTCACCCCTGTGATTGCTCCATGATGGCTTGCCTGATATAGTGTCATCGAATTAATATGGCATAGTCTCATGTGCCATAGAGTATCTAATGAATCTTCATGAGTCTGATGCACTTGATATGTAGGCAGGCGTACCTTCAAGTGATACATATTGTATTTTCTTCTTCCTTGAGTGATCAGGGTACTGGTACTTGCATCAACAATATTTTTTTCTTCGTTTGAGAATGTCACACGCATCCCTGCATCAGCTATTATTGCCACAAATAGCAAGTCATGCTGCAGTGTAAGCACAAATAAAACATCTTCGAGTTGTCTATCTCTGCCATTCGTGTTGAGCCACCGTGAATCAATACCATTTACTTGGTGTTTGGATCCATCTCCAAGAACAATGAATCTTGATGGATCTGCACTTCGAAAATCAGACATGATTCGTCTTGATGTAATGAAGTGTGAGGAAGCTCCTGAGTCTAGGATTATCTCTTGTGTGTCAGGTGTAGACACTACACACATATATGTTGTAGGTGGTCAAATTACCATGATTCAATCATTCTTCGTCCATTTTCGAGCTCTCTGGCTCCTCTACATTAGACGAACTATTATTGTTCTCCTGTCTTCTTTGTGCTGATTTGTTTCATGGGTTCAGACGACAGTTCATCGTTGCATGACCCTTCTTGTGGCAGTGGATACACTCAATTTTTGGATTGAGCCAACACGAATCGACAGTATGCCCTTCACATCTGCATCTCACGCAAGTCTTTTTGTCTCCACTTTGCTGTTTCGACCTTTCTTTATTCTTCCATTTGCCTTTGCTGCTTCCTTCTGCTTGTTGATAGCGATCCTGCTTTCTTTGTTGCTGTAGAGGGCTTGGTCTAAAGCATCCTTGTGATCAAGGTGCTCTCGAGCCTCAACTTCCTCTCGAATCTCGTCAATTGCCTTTTCGAGTGTCATTGTAGAATCCTTTGCTAGCAGATTTCTGGTTATCTGGAAGGATCTTGGTAAGGCTCTCAACAGATAAGTGAGCTGCTTCTGTCTTGGCACTACATTTTCTGCTCCAGAATTGTGTAGTGATAGGAATAGATCCTTCATCTTTCTAACAAAAGAAGTGAGGTCTTTGCCATCCCATTGCAGGTTTGTCAGCTGATCTTCAAGCATCATTATCTGACTGCGTGATTTCATCTGAAATCTTGTGAGTAGTGTATCCCACATCTCTTTTGTTTTAGAGAGTGTAGCCAGGTCAAGTGTGAGGCTATCCTCGATGGATGATGATAACAAGGCTACTGCCTTGTCATTCTTCTCCCTCCATTCGCGTAGCTCCTTGCTTGTTGTTGTAGGCATTTCCTTGGTGCCATCTACCCAAGGGAATAATCCTTCTCCCTTCAGTATTAGCGAGGTCTTAACCTTTCATGCTAGCAAGTTAGATCGTAATGAATCCAGGATTGTATAGATCATAGATTGTACGCTGCTTATTGAAGCCATCACTCCTAAATTTGTGTTCTCACTTGTTAATGGTTGTTTGTTTGAATGCTTAGACTCCTGGATCTGATAGCTTTTTTGGCTATGTTTAGTATTATTCATCAAGAAGAAAGTATATAGTTCATGAACTTTTTCGTGTCGCGTCGTGTAACTTCCAGATCAGAAAGATTAAACATCTACAACTGATCTTGAATTACAAGAGTGGCAGATTAGCCATGATCTAGATTACTTCTGATGATATCATGATATCTGATCAAATATTTGTACCCCATGGTACTTGGCTAATCTTCTTGGTTAGTTGAGGAGCACAATTGATTTCATATCGTGTCGTGTTGTCTTCTGTCAAAAATTCAGGATTGAAAGCTAGCAAAGCTTTGGCAATAGAAACATTTTGTTTCTTCAGAAGGATCCCTCATGGTGTCAAGCTTTTCTTCAACACCCTTCAAGAAAGATGGAGCATGGTACATCGATAGTGGTGCCTCATCACATATGTGTTGTTCAAAGGAGTATTTGGCTCTATTGTACCTTATAAAGGACTTAAAAGATCTACTTATACAACAAATGATCATGAATGTTCTATTGAAGGAATTGGCAATATTCCATTAAAACTTGCTTCTTCGAAAGTTCTATCACTTTCCAATGTTCTTTTTGTTCCTAAGCTTACAAAGAATTTGGTAAGTGTTGGAAAGTTGCTTTGTTGTAGTTGTGATGTGAAATTCAATGCCAATACTTGCTTTATTAAAAAAGGTGGCATCTTCAAGTTAAATTCTTATGAGAATGCAAACTTTTGTGAAATTGACTTTTTGTCTAAGGAGGAGTTATGGCATAGGAGGTTGGGGCATCCTAACTATAAATCTATGCTTTCTATGATCAAGAATGATAAGGCTATTGGCCTACCAAGATCACTTTCCAAATATACCAAGCCATGTGAGGCTTGTTCTATTGCAAAATCACACAGAAAGCCATATCAAAAGTCTTCTATTAAGACTTCTCATCCTTTCTAATTACTTCACGCGCAAAAAGTATTGGTGGTGCAACTTGTTTTGTTACCTTCATTGATGATTTTACAAGATATACTTGGTTGTACCTTCTTTCTTCAAAATCTATGGTGTTTGAACACTTCCTAGTTTTCAAAGCTTATGTTGAAAAATAGTTTTCTTTCAAAGTTAAAGCTTTGAGATGTGATGGAGGAGGTGAATACTTCTCCAACAAGTTCTATGATTATTGTGAGGTTGAAGGGACTAAAAGAGAGTTTTCTTGTGCTTATTCTCCATCTCAAAATGGGGTTGCTGAAAGAAAAAATCGATCTCTATGTGAATGTGCTAAAGCAATCTGAGTTGCAGCTTCTTTGCCTATTGAGTATTGGGGAGAGCAATTAATTGTGCAATAGATTACCTCACAATACACTTGCAGGAAGATCACCATATGAAGTCTTGTTTAAGAAAGACCTAAGGTTCATCCCCTTAGAGTTTTTGGATGTGCTTGCTTTGTTCATGTACCCTTGGAAACAAGGAAAAAGAGGTAATCCAAATTCAGTCATAGGGATCATGGTTGGATACTCATCCAACAAGAAGGCATACAGAATTTATGTTCCCTCTACCTCAATTACAATTGAGAGTAGAGATGTTATTTTTCATGAGAATAAAAAATGCATCTTTGATGAGGCCGAGATCAAAGATTCTCAAAAGGATTCTCCTATCATCATCCTTGAATATTATCATGGAGAGATGGGGCCGAGAATTGAGGAGTCACCTCAAGTTTCTTCACCAAGGAGATCACAAAGAGAAAGATCTGAGCCTAAGAGGCTCACATATGGAGATAAAGAAAAACAAGTGGAACTCAACTCCACTAATTATGCATATTTTGTTTCACATGAAGAGCCAAAGGATGTACATGAAACAATCAACTCAAGAGAATGGTTTCTAGCCATGAAGGAGGAGAGTGATGTATTGATTACCAACAAGACATGGGAGCTTGTGGATCTTCCATCCAACAAGCAAACTATTGGCTGCAAATGGGTTTTTTGAGTCAAATATAATCAAGATGGCACAATAAACAAGTACAAGGCAAGACTTTGTGCAAAGGGCTTTGCTTAAGTTTATGGACTTGATTATGAGAGGACTTTTGCTCCTGTTGTAAAGATGGTATCAATAAGAGTCATCTCTATTGCTTGTTTTTTCAAATGGCAAGTTTTCAACTAGATGTATCTTCTCTCTTCTCTCTCTCATTTCATCATTATACATGGTTCTCTTTGGGTTCTACTACTCATTGGTGCACTCTCTTGATGATATCTTGCAATCTTGTGTGTAGAATGCTCATATTTTGTTAGTTTTGGTTTCACATGTGTGAAATACAGTAGGGTACTGTAATTGTAAAAGTGATGTAAAAAATAGTGGAGCATCCAATTTGGACAATATTCTCAATATCAATTATGAAAGATACTTTAGAACCTTATAAAGGAGATCTATACTTAGGATGGAGATCATTCTAAAGTTGGATCAAACTAGTATGGTAAAACTATGCCAAATCTAGTTGAAGAGAGAGTGCGAGAGATTTTGATAAATTGTCAATTGAGGCCAAAAATCATTTTAGACTTAGAGATAAACTTCTTGAAGCTACATTAGTTTAAAATACATTCAATAAACACTTTTTTAAAGTGTGTAAAGTTGGTAGTCGAGTTTGAGAGAGATTCAAATTTGAACTTTGGGTACATTGAATCTAGTCCCAAAATAGTAGGGTTTTTCATATTGGAGGGAAAGCCAAGTGGCAAAGTAGGGTTTGTACCTGTTATATATTGTTGTAACTCATGGAGAAAGGGATCTTATCTCTTCTCTCTCTCATTTCATCATTATACATGGTTTTCTTTGGGTTCTACTACTCATTGGTGCACTCTGATGATATTATCTTGTAGTTCTATGTGTATAGTAATCATTTACTGTTATTTTTTGTTTCACACTTGTGAAATATAGTAGGGTACTATAATTGTATGGACAACAACTATATTATATGTTTTGGTTCATGTTTGATCAGTATCTCTTAGAGTTTTCATCTCATTTTATATGTAGATATTGATTTTTCTACATTGGCAGGATTGTTGGTCTACTCCTTTTTGTAACCAAAGATCAGGGACATGGATTGGATCTTGAATGATCTGAAATCCTTCACATGTTATCAAAGCTATTGTGTTTCAGGTTATGGAAGGATCAGCCATCTTCAACAAGGATTTGGAGGAGTTACCAATGCTAGGGCATGCTAGTCAAAAATCAGCATTTTTGCATGTGTAGAATTGATCTTTTGTAGGTCAAAACTCAATATATGGCTATATACTTGATCAATTCTAGTTTTACACTTGGTTTACTGAGATTATCTGATTTTTGGTGCATTAGGAAGGTCTTATTGGAGGCTACAAGAAGATCCATCAAGTTTTTATAAAGTGCATGTAGAATTTGAGATATTCAATTTTTTGTGATTTTGTCAAAACTCTAATTTTGATTGGATATCTAGTTTGTGAGGTTACTGAACTTCATTTGAGTGTGTTTCAATATTAGAAAGTGGCAAGAATCATTAGATTGAGGATAGATCATAGGTTGATCAAGATTTCACTATTCTATGTGTTGATCTTCTAGTTAGAAGTGCTAGAAGAGATTTGAGAGGTTCCATATCTTTGTGATTTTTTCTTGAGTTCATTTGTTGACATTTAGAAGAGTGCTTTATGCATTGGAACAGGTTGAAAGAAGAAGATCAGATCATTGCAACATGGCTACCATTGGAGAAAATATGGGCCCAAAGAGGGTCCTATAAAAAATGCCATGTAGGAGAGAGAAAAATAACTATAAAGTAATTATAATATCATTTTCTAACTTCTTTACGCATCTGCCCACACTACTTTCCATGTAAATGAATGCACCTTAGTTCACATCAAACTTCACTGGTACTTAACCATAGTTAAAATATAAATTTTCAAAATGCTGAAATATTTCCTTCCAATAGTTGGGAACACTCAAAAATTTGAATAGGAGTGACATTTCTAAAAAAATCTATGCCATCTCTATCTCTAGGGTCAAAAACAAGTGTTTAACACCATCTCTATCTCCAGCAGAGTCGTTAGCGCCATCTCCAGCTTTGTTATTGTCATTGTGTTGTTATTACTATACTACTGTACTGATGACAAAGCTTTATCATCTTCATGTGGATCTGTCACTAGAATATGCTCCGCTCAGGACAAGAAATTCAAAGCAACCCAAATTGTCAACTTCTGATATGGTCCGATATAGGGAGGAAAAGCTAAAGCATGTAGATTTATGGTCATCAGGAACATTGTATCCTATTGATCCATGTTCATTGCAACATCCAGATTTTCATTCGGTGAGTCAGTTAATAATCTATATGTGTCATAGTAAAAATGGCCTTTTGGGTTACTGTGAGAATTTGATGCTCTATGGGAATGCACATTCAATGCAAAGAATACATTATTTGGAAGAGGAATCAAGAAAAATATCAAAGGAGTGCGAAGAAAAATCTACAAAGATGAAAACTTCTTTGGATGAAAATGAGATGCTCAAGAAGGAGATCCAAAGGTTGAAATCTTCTTTGCATCATTATACAACTAGTAATGATGAGATAAAAATTGCATTTCAATCCATGCGTATCTCATATTTGTCTCTTGTTAAAGATATGGATGTGCTCAACAGAAAGTCCAAAGCAACAAGAGGAAAAGACTAGTAAACAAGGATATATGTGATCTATCATCCATAGGAGGTCATAGAAAAAGACGAATCCATGCATTCAAGTAGCTTATAGCTTATTTGGTATTGAATATTGCTTAAACTTTTTGATTCATTCATAATCACTAATTTTGTTATTTATTCATTTCAACTTTCTGTTGATTTGCTTATTATATACTATTGTGAATACTATGAGTGTCCTAATTTTTACTGCCATTTTCATGAACATTATATTTGCAATGCATATCAGCATTGGTTGTTGAAGATCATTTGGCCAATGAGATTTGAATTGGAAACTCACTAGGCTCTATCTTGACTTCTAAATCTATGAAATCGATGTGAAATAATAACAAAATGAAAAAGATTAAGACTTCAGTTACTGATAGCATTATGGATGAAGTTGGAAAAATATTAGACACTACATTGGTTCAGGGGGCATGTGAGTTTTCTAGCATCAGTAGGGAAGCATATGCAACAATTTTTAAGATAATAAAGGAGGCATTTGCACAAGTGAATATTAAAAAGTTTCCAATCCCATGACCATTTCATCTTTTAAAAAAAAAAAGACATGTTAAACGAAGGTATGCAGACAATAGTTGGTAATCCATCTCATGTCAATGATATGTATTACTCGAAACGAGAAAGTCTAGCTTATAACAATTCCAACAATTTATTTATTGACATTAATTAGTTATTAACATTTATCATAAATTTTTATGGTATTACGAATGAGAATGTCAATAACAAGCTGATAGTTGTTCTCAAGTTAGATGGGTCTGAAATCATAAAAGGACAAAAAATGGAAAGAGTCAGTCTCACGATCATGAATGGAGCACTTTCAAATTCAAAAGACTCAAAAGGCCTCAATTTTAGTGTTCAATCTAAAAATGATATTTGGTGGTTGGCAGCATTTCAAGTATAGTAGTTCCTTCGCATAATAAATAGGGATAATCATTTGAATATGGATTTCATATGGGACATCTTCTCTGTGTTAGTATTATGAGGCTAATCACGTTTTTGTATTACCTTATAGGTGCTGAAAGAAGACCATCACATTCTCTCATGGATATTTAATAGAACATCATATCCTGCCACCATAAAAAATCACATGGAGGGAGTTCCACTCAATATTCCTGGAATTGGCACTTTCAACATTGAATGGCATTTAGCAGGAGATCTGAAGACATTAAAATGTATGTTCAATGTATTTCATGGTGCTAACTCTAAACACCCTTGTTTGTACTGCATGAAAGCAGCAAAAGACATGACAAGGAGTACATGAATATCAAGAAGTCGAGAAGATCCTAATTGGAAAGCTGTACTACCGATTCCTCTACGAAATGTTCATATCTGTACATTGCATGCAGAGGTGCGTATTATATAAAAAAATAACATATCTTCACATCTTGTTTGCATGGAATTCTGAGCCAGAGGCCTCTGCGAAGGAAGCTATTTCCAGATTAGAGAATGTGTTTTCCAAAGCAGACTTGCATAAAGTCCACGTTAAAATAAAAAAAGATGACAAGCTATTAGGTTAAACAGGAAATATTCCATGCAAATCGAGCATTGGAGGATCTAAAGCTCGAAGATTTTTATCAAATTATTCTAGCAAACAATCCAAGGTCCAATACACGGTTTGGAAAGAAATGTAGCAACTCAAAATTTCGTAGAAGAAGGTTCTACTTGTATACACAAAGTAGAAGTTTGGAAAAAGTTAGACAACATGGTGAAATACTTGAGAAAGATAATTTTTTAAATATTGATGTACAAATGATACAGGAAACAACCAATGAATTTGTGGATGCAGTTCAAAGTGCATGGGGTGTTGATCATATAACACATTATATGGTAAGATTTTGATTTTACACTATGATAGACAAATATGTGCAATTAAATTAAATACTTTTGGTACTGATTTAGATTATGTTTTTATGACATGCAGTACATATTATGACATCATTCGACATTTTTTGCAAGAAATAGTGGAAGTCTTAGCATATGGTCATCGCAAGAAATGGAAAAATCTCATTGGCAAGCAAGAGCGACATTTCATAAAAGTACACAACATGGCGGGACTAGCACAAAAAATAGCTATATACTGCAACTTTTCCAATGGTTTTACAGAAGAATCCAAATTCGTCATAATACAAAATCGACGGATTATAAAACATTTCAAAAAGCATGCAAATTTATACAAGCCAGTAGGCTATAGACACACAATAAAATTTTGTATATCAAATAAAAATATTTACAAAGTACAATTCAGCAGTATCTAATCTGCTTTCGATATTTTTTTCAATGAATGTTGCAACTTAGAATTATGCAGCAATTTTTTCTTTCGTATGGATCCAATAGCTCATAGTTTTCATGCTTACTCAGATCAACGTAAACAGCATACAATGCAAAATGAGATGATCTAAGCATGAAATTCACTAGTCCATATCCTAAAATTTTAACCGCAATGATTTTCTTTACAAAAATTATTTTATGCACCTTATTGAAATTATGTCCTCCAAGAAAATGAGACAATGCCTTGATTGTCATAATCATAGTTTCACCATGTTGATGAAACTTTAAATGGGCAACACTTATCTCATTATTCTTGAAAAACTTCAGATAGTGCCCCAATGCATGATCTCTTGAAAATTCTCCAGCAGAAGATCTCTGCCCTCCTCGACGAATTGCGAAATCATCAAGGAAAATTGTTTCTTGAAATGATAAAAAACAAAGTAAGCTCCAGTATATAATCTGACATAACGAATCTACTAGTACGTGATAAGATACAAAAACTTACGCATTCGGCTTTGTCTTTGTTAATTATTGTCTTTCCATCAATATTATGTCCACCTTTTGATGTCAATATTGTTGGTGAATAGACAGTTGGTTGTGGAAAACCAAGTTGACTTTGGATTCTAAGAAACTCCTCCTGAGAAGTTAGATAATCTTTTTTGTTGCGCATTTCCCCCACGGCCATTTTCAAGCAATTTTTTCCTGAATAAAACTTATCATTATGTACATTGTCAACACCAGGGAGAAGATCATCAACATCAAAATCAATTATATCTGAAAATTCATCAAGCTCTTTGCCCAAAATACAAAGACTCTCAGCTTCAGTGAAGTTAAAAAGATCTGATATATCCGATATTGTCAAAAAGAAATTATTATCTATATTATAAGTAGGCACAGTGATCAAAGATTTATCAGAAGGAGAAAGGGTAGTGGGTGTTCTAGGGCCTATAAATGATGTCCTATTTCGAGCAGGATCAAAATCAGAACAATCATCTAAATTAACGTTCGTATCAATAAAAAAAAGTATCTATATCTACAATCTTTGACTTTTCAAACTTTGTACCACTAGAAGAAGCAGCTTCAAAAGTGGAAGGGACAGCCTCCGAATCGTCAGAAATATTTAACAAAAGAAAAAAAACAAAAGCAGACTGAAAATAAACAAATCTACATTTTTTATTATGAATTGGACACTCATCTACAGACTTGAAATCATTATGTAACTTGGTAAACATTCTGTCAAGCTTAGCTTTATAGATATGCTTGTCGAGTGCACTAGGTCCTGATAATGAAGCATGTCCTTGTTCTGAAATCTGAATAACGGAGTACTGAGTAGGGACTTAAATCTGAGATATATCTCAGAAAATGCCTCCACACCAGGGCCCTCAGTTATAGAAGGTAGAATAAAAAGAAAAGGAAAAAAACAGATTTGAAATACTCCAAACTATTAGTAATACCAAATTCATGAAAAAAAAAAAACAAACTAGAATCAAAATTAGACATTTTAAACAAAACCAACAGACGTAAAATTTCAAATATCGCTCTTAGGCGCAAACTGCAGGTCAGGCAAGCACGTCAAGGCAATGTGCGCCTGAGAGAGATATTACAAGTTGGAGTATCGGATCCGAGCGCAAGAACATAGAGCGCAAAAGAAAGGAGATGCAATGCGGGCTTGAATGCGATACCGGACGAGGCAGTATCGGTTCCAGGCTCAAATTAGTCAACGGAGGGTAATTAGTGCAAATGGCGCGCTTGAAATCGATATCTGGCCAAGAAATCTTAAATTTGCATAAAAATTTGAACCGAAAAAGACCTATTTATAAAAAAAAAAAAATTGCACATGTGGAAGAGTAGCGAAGGAACACGGGTCGACTTGTGATTGGTCAAAATTAATGCACCATACCTAGAATGATTAATCTGACATCTGTCACATGCGAGAATGACATGCGTCAAAAATGGATTGGTGCACGTGTCCCAGCCTACGTGATCTCATAATTGGGTCATCATTGTGAGTACAGACATTCTACATGGACCAATTAGTTGACAACATGTGTCTCGTCCATCTTTTCACACGTGCAAAAATTTCATATAAGTCCTCGAAATTTTCATTTTTTTTTCTCAAAATTTTTGTTTTTCGCTCCCAGTATCGCTTTCAAGCGCGCTCTCTCACCGTTCAAGCTTCCGCCCTCTCATAGTGTGCTTGAGACCGATACCACTGGTAGTCCAATATCGCTTTCGAGTGCGCATCTCGTTTCCTAAAATAGTTTGTGTGTATCTTGCGTTCGAAACCGATATTCAGTTCTAGTATCGATCTCAAGCGCCCTTCTATCGCAATTTTTTTTGTTTTCATCTACTTTGCTCTTCATGTTCAAACCTTTTTTTGTTAATTTTTTTCTTTTGAGAATAATGGTCTGGACCAAATTCACTACCCGTGCCATAACCACTGTACAACCATCCCATTCTTCTGTTCTGAGAGGGAAATATTTTGGGTTGACTTGGAAATAGGCTGGCACACTGAGATAGCGTAAGAATGTTGGCTTATTTGCAAAAAACATGGCCCGTCTCCAAGCTGGTTGCAGATCTAAGGCTTGAACTTTGGCTTTATGTGTGTGGTACAACTTGAGATCGGGTAACCTACCGCGCTCTTCATCCGCAGGATACTTCGCCTTGAATTCAGTAGACTCTAGCATATCCTGACTTGGATTTTGGGGTGTCACTTGATGCCGTTCAGGTGGTATCACTGTAGGTGGTGGAGGATTTGGAGATGAGAGCAATAAAAAAAAAAATTGTGGAAGGAAAGAAAATTGGGTTTGGAGCCATCAAAATATTGCCCTGACTTTGTTCCGTTGTCTCCCTGATCATCCCATGTATAAGGATCACCAAATGAAGATCTGACTAGATCCTGTTACAAAACAACCAAAAGGACACCTTGGAGCAAAACCACCCATCCAAACCTAGATCCCTCCTGGAGTTTCCTCCTGGACCTAGCCCCCAAGCCATAGTGAAGAACCCAAGAGAGAGGAGGAGAAACTGGCTCAAGAAATTGAATTTCCAATAGGAGGATGGGTTCGAGTTTCCAATGGACATATTCTCCTCATGAGAGAGAGGATATTCTCCTAGGATCCCCATGCAACCTATATTGAGCTATTGACCTTCTATTCTTGCATTAAAGCAGTCATTCACTATGCATGTGCTCCTATAGATCTGGGCCCTCATATGATTATTAATTACTTTACAGGCCAAGCCCGGAATGACGAGACATAACTAATAACCATATACACCTGGAGTGACCGGCTATCCACGTCAGGAATTATTCTGATTCCCTTGTACAGGACATGGATGTAACATTCTTCCCCCCTTAAACCAGTTCTGTCCTCTGAACGAGTAACTAGGGAAAACCCAATTTGTATACTTTTAACTCTTCCCATGAATCATTATCCTCAATTTGACCAACCAACCTAAGCAAGCACACAAAGATGGAACAATTTCTCAATTGTTTATTTCTGATCCTGAGTACTCATTCAGGGTCCACAGGTACATTGAGCGATAAATCTTTCAAATGGACAAAATCTTCAATACATCAAACTGTCATCATCATATAAACTAAATTTACATGATACACTGCATGAGCGGTCGACCAAACCTGAAGATTAAGTTTAAAAGCTAACAAATCAATCATTTAACTTTCACAATTACCCTGAAAATCAATCTTTAGTCTGACTTCAATGTCAAATAAGTATTTAGAGATGGGATAATTCTCAAATTATCTGTCTCTACACTGAAATACTATATCGACTTTTTAGAAGTACACTAAAAGATAAATTTTCCTATTGGGTTTGTTTCTCTCCAATCTAATAACATCACCTTCATGTACCTCAATTTACATGCATCACTGGGTGGGTCCTCACCTTACATTGGAAGTCAATGTTCAGAAGTTAAAGATCCAAAACAATTATAGTCCAAGACTATCCACAATTACTTGTAGACCTGTCATAAATGCTTTTTGGTACAAAACTCATCCCACTAAAATCTCTTAGGAGATCCATCAAGATAAAAATGACTTCAACTCAGTCCTGAGTACCCCAGATACTCTCCTGAGATAAGTGCTCTATCCCTAGCATCATATGCTAGAAAATAGCAACCATTCAATCTTGATAGACTTAACTGCTCCTAATTAACTGGAGATTTCGGGCTGAAAAACAATACACAAGCATTCATTGACTACAATATGTAAAGGTATGTAAATTTCTCATAAGTAGACAATTACTTAATGAAAATGCCTGTGAGATCCAAACAATCTCAAGTCTGTATACAAATTTAGAGTCCAAATAACAAATCTAAATTTTAACTCCACCAATTGATCAAGAATTACTCATCATCTTAAGAATTATCATATTTCCATATAATCATCTAATGACCTTTAAGTATCAATTTATGATCCGTCAATCATAAACATTTAGAATCTTATGATTCGTCAATCATAATCTATTAGATTCAAAACCCATACTTAATCATTTAGAGATATTGAAGTATATGCACAACATACCACTCAAGAAATATAAGAAACATTTTGAAATCTTTTCCACAAGGAAAATTACTTGATTTCAAAAATATTCTTCTATCTTGATTCTTAATCAGATTATGAGTTCCAAATTCTACAATCAACCTAGTGAATAAAGACTATTATAACATTTGTTTTTAACAAATAACAAACTTTATACAATCACCTAGAACCACATCTAGAGATTATAAAGTTCTGCTGAATTCCAACTGAATTCAGTGGCTATCCTTGACATTATAAGTTAGACTCTGTCATCCGATATATGTATATGATCTCACTGGGATATAGTCAATAACTTAGGATATTTCTCGTTCAAGAAATATTCTATATCAAGAATCTTCTATATTCTATGCACAGTTCTCATAAATGAATCCTATTTGTGTGACTTATAAGCAATATAGATCAAAATAAACAGTTCCCGGTGAATTTTCTTCACACTGCTTATTTATCCAATTAACTTCTAAATCAAGTCAATTGTAAATGATTCAGAAATCTTAAATGTCTAGGTGCAGATCTCAATTATACATGTATAACACCACATTTAGATCTTCTTCCAAATCATAAATAAGTTAATGAATTATCCTTTCCACAGAAAGAGACATTAACTACAAGTAACTATTCCACACATTACTTCTTCATATGTCTATGTACTCTGACTAGTTTAAGTATACGATATAAACCCAGTACATAGGAAACACATAGTAGATCCACAAGATTAAGATGTACATAAGCAACTTATCCAACTATGTTCCTATACATAAATATAGGCTATAATCACAAGTTTTCGAACCATCTACCTTTTATTAACAAAATTTCTTCTACCAATCAGCCTACAACAAATCTTAGCATACAACCAAGATTAGGCTAACTTATACAAACATCTTTGGACATAGAGTTAAGATTAATTCCACTGATCCAATCCATATCAAAATGGTACTTGGTAACAATCAGTGAATCTTAATTTAATCTTTATCACTACTTCCCATATTAATGAATATCTCGCCGCTCAATAACCCCAAAACTCCTCTAGTTCCAGATTACTCAAAATAATCACTTAGAGAGTTTGTCTACTTCAAACTGGATAGTTCTACCATTGCACACATACAAGTTTTTTTTTCCAAAATCAATGCAACTGGCTGATTCCACAGAAGACTTATTCCTATCTTTTCTTTCCCCCTTTTAAAAAATAAATTCCATAATTTCGATTTAAAAGTTCCCAAGAGACAACGTATAAGATATCAAAGATTCAAAAAAAGTCAGTAATGTGTATCCAGTACTATTACAAACATGACTTTTTCCTCAGAATCATAGAATATCTTATTCCACGTGATAGAAATATTATCTCTCAATAATCAACTATCAAATAGAGACTAATGTTAGGGTTCAGGAAACCTTAAGTTCCAAGCCATATCAAAAAAATTTATATGGAAGTACAATTTCATATAATTATAACAGTCCTTCTGAACAGAGTTCTACACTGGAAGGAATTATATGAATATCAATCCAATTGTCATGTATTAAGAAAGTTCTAAAGAGTAGAGGTCTAACATAATAGAGAAATAGATTTAAGGGCTTCCATATTTCGTAATTAATGAGATACCATTTTGGGTTCGATCTATATCTACTTTGCTAGCTTTCCTATGGTGCGTGAGTCTTGTAGGTGATTCACCCTTTGGAAGCAGTCACTTGAAAGTCTATGCTCGCTGGGTGGCTTGGTGCAGCACATCTGGATACTTTGTCTGGATGTTGATGATTCACTATGCACATTGGGCCCCCAACTGGTGAGTTAGGACCATCGCCAAGATGTGCCCCACCTTGGTCACTGCCTTCTTTACCTTCAAGGCCGTGTGGAATTTCTTTGTTAGCTTGTCCGCTCAGTTATAGTGCTGAATGTCCTGCTCCCCCATGGAAAAAAGTTAAAGCGAATAAATCACTTGGGGAAATTTGGCCTATCCTGGGATTCTGGACTTCCATCAGCATGTGTACTAGTTTTGCCGCTTTGCATAGATCTTTGTCCTTGATATAGCAGATAGCATAGCCGTCATTTGTGAAAATTGTTGCCGTATCATCCTCTTCAAGGAAGGGCTTCAGGTAGTTGTGGTCGTATGTCATGCCGCTTCCATGGATGGTTTCGTCGTCATTCAGAAATCCCAACGCCTGTATTACTGAAATATCCAATGGTATGATAAGCTTATTTTGGCTTGATGGTATTTGTAAAGACTCATTTTCAGCATCAAAAGTGAAATATGTCGCTCGCACGACACATTTTCATTGCTGCCCAGTACATGCAAGAAGGTGAATGTTTAACTTGGCCAAAAAATTTCGAGTGGACTCGATCTTTGCCGTTAATTCTGGAATGGTGACTATGATATGATGCCATGATATGATGTGGCAATCAAGTGGTCAAGAGTATGGGCTTGTGTAAACACACTGGAGAGTAGAAGGCAAGTGCAAACTGAAAATTTTGACTAAATTTTGTAAAACAATTTGGCAGAGTTTCTCCAACACACCCATAGAATGAACTTGCACAAGGATATGGCCCTCTATTTATAGCCTTTTTTGGGGCTAAATTTCTTGAAATTCACCCATGTAATAGAGAACTCGCTAGCACAGAGGGCAATCCAACTGTATGGTCCACAAGTTTTGCTGACGTCGTAGAGGGTCTATGCGAGTTTGTTTTTCTTAACCAATTTTTTTCAAAAATTTCACATTAAGATCAGCTGACTGTGGGCGAGTTCTAAATGCTATTTTGATCATGATTGTAGGTAGTTGTGCGAGTTTGTTAATGTTTTGACAGTTCGAACTCGTTTGAATTCCAATTGACTCTAATTCTGACAAAAATAGTAGCCAATGAAAATTTGTCGAACCCAAATTTAGCATTTTTACATAGCGGGAGAGTTCCTGATGGCCTGTGCGAACTTGTTCAAAACTCCTTGCATACTAAGGAGTTTCCTCCTTGAAGTTTCTTTGCTAATTTTTGAAGGTCTCCAAATAAATTCGCACAGGGGTCAGATGTGATTTGATGGGTCTAAAAATCACTTTTGTAATATCGGCGAGTTTTTTCTGTGACAAAAATCACTAATTTGAATTCAATTGGTCAAAATTGATGAATTTTCATTGAAACCAAAATATTGATCTGATCTGAGTTGTAACAAAACTCACCCTAGTGCTAAATGTGTTCTACAAGGCTGGTAGAGGACTAGCGAGTTCTGTTTGAAGTTCTCTAAGTCTGTTGATATGTTTTTTTGACATTTGAACAATTTTCTATAGCGAACGGAGATCTGATCTAGTGATAGATCTTGAGACTGATTTCTCTTGTTACTTATCACTATACTTGCAAGCAATCCTACTGGATCTTAGAAAAGAAGTAAGTGGAAAGAATAAAATTTAAAACACACAATACATGAATGAACGACAAAAGACGAGTACATGCATACAAACACATAGAATGACGAATGTAAGCAGTACATTTCAAGATAGAAGGAGTGCTCATGAACTTGTCTAAGTCCACTCCCATTCACTACAATATCTAAGGGGATGCCTTCCAGTGTTTTAAGATGGGCATATCCGGAAGAAAAGATCTAATAAATAATGTATGGCCCTTGCCCTGTGAATTTCAACTTTCCCTTATGTGCTTTTGCCTGGTATAAGAGGACCTTATTCCCCTCTTTAGACTCCTTGAGCTTAATTAAACGATCATGCCAATCTTTTTGTCTACGCTTGTGAACTTGTTGTGCATGGACACTGATGGTATGAGTTTCACATAGCTTTTCAAAATGGAATAGGCAATTGGCTAAGATTTGTTTGGAATCTAATTGCAGATCATAGTCCAAGCATAGAGATGGAACATAAAATTCAACTGGCATAACTGCTTCCTGGCCATAAGTCAACTAAAAATGAGTAGATCCAGTAGATTTCTTAGGAGTTGTGCGATAAGCCCAAAGTGTAACATGTAATTTCAGTTCCCAATCAGACCTATTGGCCTTTACTCTCTTAGTGAGGATTCCGCATAAGATCTTATTAGTGGACTCAGCTTGGCCATTACATCGCAGGTAATAAGGGGCACTTTTCCTATGGACTACCAAGAAGGTGGATAGTAAGTGTTCAATCACTGCATTCAAGAAATTGTTCCCCTATCACTAACGATTTCTAATGGGCACCCAAAATGTACTATAACATGTTCTAAAGGAATTTAGAGGTGGATTTTGCATCTGCAGGTTTAACAGGGCAATCTTTGGCCCATTTGGTGCAATAGTTGGTGGCTACTATAATATATCAAGATTGTGTGAATGTAGCAGCCGGACTAATTGGTTCCACACAGTCAATTTCCCATTTGAAAAATGCTTGGTCGGACAATATATGATTTAATGGCATAAAATCCTTGAATTGGCATCGTTTTGCACATTGACATACATTGTATGCCATTACAAATTGATGTGTATCCTTAAATAAGGCTGGCCACCAGAATCTTGTGAACAATATTTTTCTCGATGTCATATTAGATGAGAAATGTCCATCGCCACTTCCTTCATGGGTTAGGAAAACGAAAAGTGTTGTTTCTCCCTCGATGAGACATCTACGAATAATTCCATCTGTCCCTTTTTTATATAGTTGTCTAGCAATGAGGGTGTAGGGAGCGGATTTGTAAATCAATGCTCACTGAGTGGGTTTAGGTAGATTTGGATCCATTTGGCTACTAGTAAGGTATTTAGTGATGTCACGGGCCCAAACTGGGGTGTAATCTACTTGAAACAAGATAGCATTAGGAAGGTCATCATTAACACCTTCCGTTGGTTTGTCATTGCTAGGGATTCATGAAAGATGATCAGCTCAACAATGTTGCAAATCCCTTCTAACAATAACTTAAAATTCAAATTCATGGAGTAATAACAACCAGCATGTTATGCGTCTAGTTGTGCATGTCTTGTTCAAAAGATATAATAACGCTTGATGATCTGTGTAAAATGCAAAGGATTTTCCTAAAAGATAATGGCAAAAATTTTTAACAGCATACACCATAGCAAATGCTTCCCGCTCGATAGTAGTATAGTTCATCTTTGCCGGAATTAGTTGGAAAGTCCTTGGAATCTTCACCTGGTTGTGTCAAGACAACACCGATGGTGTACTTAGAAGCATTCATGTGCACATGGAATTTCTTGAATAATCTGATGCTCGCAAAATGGGAGCACTAGCTAAGGCATGCTTGAGGTCTCTAAATGCAAGGCCATGTTTATCTACCCATTTAGGATCTATGGTTAACCGGTACATCCAGCGTGCCTTACCTGCAAAGTCACGTATGTGACAACGATAGTAATTGGCATGGCCCATAAGATCAAGACCTCACGCACGGTCTTAGGGATTGGCATCTCTACAATTACTCAAACCTTTTTAGGATCAGCGACAATTCCATTCCGGAATATGATGTGTCCTAGAACAACACCATGGGTAACCTAGATCTGGCATTTCTAAGGAAGTTAGAGATATACCAAATCTTTGGCACTAAATGTATATTTTCTCAAGTATAGCTAAATATCTAGATGCTTCAGAGTGAACTTCTAGGTCATCTAAGTAGACTTCTAGCGTGTCTCCGATTAGGTCCGTGAGGCTACTTGCATGATGCATTGGAAGGTACTAGGAGTGTTACATAAACCAAAAGGCATAACCTTCCAACAAAACGTCCCCCACTCTGTAGCGAAAGTAGTTTTGTGTTGATCTTTGAGTGCTATTTCTATTATAATTGCTAAAGTCGTCTAAGAAGGAATAAGCCTCATCTCCAGCTACATTATCTAATATGGCTTCTCCAAATGGAATAGGAAAATGGTCACGTTTGATGATGGCATTAAGCTTTTTAAAATCTACACAAATTCGAAGCTTTCCATTTTTCTTAGGCACAATTACGATTCGCAACACCCATTATGTATGTTCTGTTGAATTCACACGTGTGGATTGTCCACTACATGTACTTGTGATCTCTTAAGGTGTTTAGATGCACCAAGATTAAGACTAGATTGAGATTCAAGATCTATCTTTGATTCTATGGCAAAAACACACTACTACATGCATTCAATCACTTCCAGCTTTAACTCACACGTGTGGGAAGTGTTCCAAACGTATTCTAAGTAAAAACAAGCTGCTCTCCTCGGTTAGAGAGAGAAAAACCATCATGAGCTCTCGGGTAGAGAGAGAAAGCTAGAAATTCAATGACACTCAAAATCCACTCAATCTCACAATCAATTAGATCCAAATGAGGAGTACAATGATACTAGTAGATCCATGAGCTACCACTATGCTTAACTATGATTGGATCACACTTTGCCACCTCTTAATCCTATTGGACCATTGATCCATGCACCTCTTAATTCTATTGGACTATATTCAAGCACACCTCAAATTCCTATTGGACCACACATGGTTCCACCTCTAAATCCTATTGGACCTCTTAAACTTCATCAAACAAAAGCATTACACTTGTCTACACTCTAATTGGCACAAGTTTGGCCTCCTACTCTATTTTGGCTCAATAGTGGCATTACAAGTGGAAATGGATAATTTGCCATCTATGCCAAAGTTGACCCTATCAAGATCCTACACCTAAATGCTTGACTATGAAATTCTATGAGACCCCTATATCAAAAAAAATTTATTTACTTTACAATTCTCCACACGTGAGAACATCCTCCACACATGTGAGATTCACTCACAAACTTCTATCATAAAAAATACCAAGCTAAATTTTTTGCCAATTTCTCACACTCCTCAAAAAATAGCTTCGAAAGGTACTAGATCACTTGAGAAGTTTGTAAATCTTTTTGAGTGGATCCTTTGGTATGCATAAGAAGTGAAGATCAGCCAAGGGATCCATCATAGCAGCACCCTCACCATATCCATGATAAGATCTCTTTGGTAGAGATCTCTTGCCAATGCCTTTGAAGAGTGCTCCACCAATATGCCACTATGATCATGGGCTTCCTCCATGCTTGATGATGATCTTTGCTTTGAAAGTTCCACTTGCATGATGGACGCACCATAAATAGATAAATCTGAGGCTTCCAAGCCTCATAAGGATCATGGAGATCAAGATCATAAGATGTGAAACAATGATGATTATCAAGATTATGCTTTCTAGCTTGACTAGTCCACATACAATGAACTATATCCATGATGGATCTAATCTTGATATCAAAGACTATCTTGATCTTTTTTAGGCTAGTTACTCTCTCAAGGATGTAAGTGTCCACTTTGGATGCTTCACTTAATCTCAAGAGGAGTTTACAATTTTCCTCACAACATGTGAAAACATGATTTTCAAAAAAGTGAGTACCAAGCTCAATCTTGTTCTTACTAGAACCAAGAGCATACTTTTGACAATACAATATCTTGCTTTCAAAAAGTATTGGAAACACATCTAAGTCAATAATGACAAGAAACATGTCCATACCATAAGCATCATACAAAACTAGTATAGCTTTTCTTGAATTTTGAGATCCAAAAAATTCAATGAAGCAAGATAGCATTTCAAGCAAAGGAAGAGAAGCATATATGAATGTGTTGTAGTAGATACAACATGAAAGATGCCCTTCTTTGCCATGTAAGGTGAGCCATAAAGACTCGGCCATGCATCTTGAATATCTTCTTGAAATCATATGAAGAAGAAACTCCTCCTCACACCTTGGCCCCATCATAACTTGAATACCTTCAAAAAAGATAACTTGTGATGCTTCTTGAGAAGTCTTGATCTCGGCCACTTCCAAGATTGAATCTTCATGCAATATGACATCTCTATTCACAATCACTTTTGAAATAGAGAGTGTAAAGACTCTAAAGGCCTCCTTGATGGATGAATATCCAATCATGATCCATGAGCTTGGATCATCCTTCCTCCTTGTTTCCAAGGGAATATGTGCAAAGCAAGCACTACCAAGTTCACTAAGGTGATCAACCTTAGGCTTCATCTTGAATAAAACTTCATATGGTGCTATTCCTTCAAGAGCTCCAATACTCCTCAAAGCTTTGATCTTCAATGAGAATTTCTTCTCAACATATGCTTTCAATAATAAGGAATAATCATACACCATACTTGAAGAGAGAAGATATGTGCATCTTGTGTGATCATCCTCCTTTGAAATATTGGACATATATGAAACATCAAGAGAGTTTGCACTCTCACTTGGATCCAATTTGTAGATGCCTTCAAATCTTGATCCATATGCAAGGATCTCACCATCCTTCTTGATCACACAATTGTCAATATTGAAATTGACATCAAAGCCACTATCAAGAAGTTGGCCAACACTTAAGATGTTCTTTGTAAGCTTTGGGACAAAAAGAACATTGTTGAGAAAGAGATATTTGGAAGATGCAAGCTTCAAGGGAATAATCCCTACTCCTTCAATATTGCACTCATGCTTACTTGCAATGTATATGGTCTTCTTGACTCCATCATAAGGCATAATAGATGAAAAAGAGTGCTTGGAGCCACACATATGTGAAGATGCTCCACTATCAATATACCATGAGTCATCCTTGTTGAAGATGGGAGAGGAGAAGCTTGATGCCATAAGAGAGCCTTCTCCATCACTTGCAATATAGTCTTCTTTCTCATTGGTGATGTTGGCTTGATTGAGTTGATTTTTTTCTTGAAGCAATTGGTGGCATAATGGCCTTTCTTGCCACAATAAAAGCACTTGATCTTCTTTTTCTTCTTGAGATTTGAATTAGAAGCATGAGAGGTATCCTCCTCCTCTCCATCTTGGTCTTTAGCTTTGTCATTAGAGAAGTGATGGTGTTGCTTCTTACTCCTCTCTTTGTGCTTGGCAAATAGAACTTTGCCATCATCATGATTGAGTGATAGCTTGTCCATCCTCAAGAGTTTGTACACTTGTCTTGATTCTTCATAAATAAGCACACTTTGAAGGGCCTCCAAACTTGGTAGCTCCTCCTTAATGGCATAGGATTGGACAAGGTTGTCATATCCATCTCTCAAGCCATTGAGAATGACTTGGACTAGCTCACTTTGATTGATTGAGTCACCAATACATGCAAGCTCCCTATGAATATCCTTGACTCTCAAAACATAATTAGATGCACTCTCATCACTCTTTTGACTACTTTGGAAGATTTGATTTCTAAGAGTGAGGAGCCTAGAGGTGTTCTTAGCCTCATAGATGGACTTGAGACTATCCCAATTTTCCTTGGATGTAGAACAATCACCAATCTCCCTCAATATCTCATTAGAGACATTCATCTTAATGTAGTGGAGAGCCATCCTAGCTCTCTTCTTGTATTTTTGTACTTCTTGAAGGACTTGAGGCTCCTCCTCAATCCCAAGTACAATGTCCATCACATCTTGGAGTATCAAGATGGACTCCATCCTCAACTTCCATATTGAATAATTGGAAGTAGACAATCTCTCACTTGGTTGCAACAAGTATGAACTCATTGAAGTCATGTAAAGTGGAGATAAATAAAAGTGATGAACAAAAAATGTTGCTTCTCTCTCATTATAGGATCCAATAATGGTGTGCTACCATCTCCTATGCAAGATCTTGCAACAAACTATGAGATGATTCTCACTAGCTATCTCAATCTCTCCAAAACTAGATCTACTTCACATCAAATGATGTAGTATGGGAAAAGTTAGGATCAAACACTCTTAGCACGTGTGAAATACACTAAGAAACCAAATTTGAGACGAATACAATGATATTGCATGAAACAAAATGGCTAAGATCTCAAAATAGTGCCTAGATCACATATAGATGAGATTGGTAAGCATTCAACTGTGATTTTGGATCAAACAAGCAATCTCTTGACCAAACCAAATGTGTCCACCTAGGTCTAGGTGCCCTACCTGACCCTCTTCAAAATCTTATAACTTTTGATTGGCACAACCAAATGGAATGAAACTGATTGCATCAGAAACTAGGCTCCAAAACAAGCTATCAAGCAAGATAAATGGATCAAGCATGAGAGAAAACTTCCAAACTGAAATTGGATGTTCCTCACACGTGTTTGAGCACCTGATTCCGTACAGTACCAGGTCAGACCTAATCAATTTCCTTTTGATCTCTTTTGATCCAAAATTGAACAAGATGTGAAAAATACAGATCCTAAGTGGATCTAAACTCCAAGATCATTGGCTTGAATGCTTGCACTCCAAACTACATAAGCTAGGAATTGGCAACACATTCTATGCTACCTAGAATGCAAAGAACTTGATCAAAAAGCATTTATCACAAATGGAAACTTCCATAAACATCAAGTGCGGCCCAAAATAGCATTATAAAGTCCATAATACATCAGCCTATCACTTTTGGAAAGCACCTAAGATCATACACAATAGCTTGAAGACAATACACACAACAATGCTCTCAATGGAGGAAGAAACAATGACAATGATCTATTGATCTCAATGAAGCATACAAAAGGTTTCTCCAACCTGTTCTCCACGACTTCCCTACTATTTATGGATGAGGAAGATGACTCTCTCTCCTCTCTCTAGAAGGTACTTGACCCTAGATATTTCCTATATAGGAAAAATAGCTAAAAATGGCTTATATGACCAAAATACATCAAAATGGTCTCATTTTGAAGGGTATGAAGTTTGACACTTCATCATACTGAAAAAATACAGTAAATAAAAACATTGTGGCCTGGTTCACACGTGTGAAACTCCAGAACCAAAACTATTTACAATTTTAGCCAATTTAGGCCTCAAACTAGCTAGGAAATGTTGACAATTTTCACACTCCCTCTTCAACATTGGATGCTAGTTTCAACATAGTCTTTGAGCACATTCCAAGATTAGATCTATGCATTAAATATAGGTCCTTTCCCAATGGTTTGGTGAAGATATCAGCCACACACTCCTTTGAAGAGACATGTTGAAGCTCCACCTCTTTGGCAATGACTTGATCTCTCACAAAATGGTGAGCAATCTCAATGTGCTTGCTCCTTGCATGAAAAACAGGATTGCTTGCCAAGCTTTGGGCTGAAAGGTTATCACAAAGTATGATTGGAGTCTTCTCTGGTTCCAGCAAGTGAAGATCCAATAACATCCTCTTGATCCAAAGAATCTCCTTGGTGCATGTTGTTAATGCCTTGTACTCGGCTTCGGTGGAAGATAGAGAGATAGTTGGTTGCTTCTTTGATAGCCATGAGACCACTCCATCTCCAAGATAGATTGCAAAGGCACTTGTTGACTTCCTATCCATTTGATCACCTGCAAAATCTGAATCTGAAAATCCACAAAGGTTAGGTGTAGTACCTCCATACAAGATGCCAAAATCTCTAGATCCCGAGATGTATCTAAGTACTCTCTTTCCTAGCTTCCAATGAGCCTCACTAGGATCTTGCATAAATTGACTTAGTTTACCAACCACAAAGCTTAGATCAGGTCTTGTGATGGTTAACCATATAAGAGATCCTATTAGCTTTCTATAGAGAGTAATGTCCTTGAAGGATCTTTCATTACTTCTTGTAGTTAGCTTTACATTTGATTCCATAGGAGTAGAAACAACTTTACAATCTTCCATATGAAACCTTTTTAGAATAGAGTTAACATACTTTTCTTGACATATGAATGTAGATTTAGAAGTTCTAATAATCTCTATTCCTAAGATATAATGAAGTTTACCAAGATCTTGAATTTCAAACTCTCTTTTGAGTGCCATCTTGATTTCATCTATATCTAGATTGTTACCACCACTTAAGATAATGTCATCAACATAGATCAAAAGTAAAGTGATATCATTTTCATTCAATCTAAAGTAGAGAGAATGATCATACTCACTCATAACAAAGTTTTGAGAAAGTAAGAAGGAATTGAGCTTAGCATACCAACTCCTTGGTGCTTGCTTTAGCCCATACAAACTCTTTTGGAGATAGCACACATGATTAGGCTCATCATGTGAAACATAGCCCTCGGGTTGCTCCATGTAAATATCTTCTTCAAGATCACCATTCAAGAAGGCATTAGTAACATCCATTTGCCACATATCCCAATCATAAAGAGTTGCAAGAGAGATTAGGATTCGAATAGTTACCATCTTTGCCACGGGTGCAAAGGTCTCATCATAGTCAATACCATATTCTTGAGCATACCCCTTTGCCACCAACCTTGCCTTGTACTTGTTGATTGATCCATCTTGATTTGTCTTGATCTTGAAGATCCACTTACAACCAATTGCCTTCTTGTCCTTTGGAAGCTTTACCAACCTCCATGTGTGGCTTTTGATGAGTGCTTGATGCTCATGATCCATGGCTTGGATCCATTCCTTCTTTTGAATTGCTTCACCTACACAAGTTGGTTCATCAAAAGAGGTAAGAAAAGCAAAGTTAGAGTTGTCCACCACTTGCTTTCCTTTTTCATCATAGGTTAGCCTTGATGGCTTAGCCCTTTGCCTTTGAGTCTTCCTTGAAGTTTGCTTTGGAGTGGCATCTCCATCTTCATCCAAGACATCTTGCACATCATGATGATTAGTAGGCACATCAACATCAACATCAACAACATTGGAAACATTCTCTTCATGAAAGATGACATCCCTACTTATGACAACTTTCTTTGTAGAAGGAATGTACACTTTGTAAGCCTTGCTTACTTCACTATAGCCAACAAACACACCCTTCTTTGATGAAGGATCTTCTTTAGTTCTATCATCAAGTGTGATATTGACAAAACATGTACATCCAAAGATCCTACAATGCTTGACACTCGGCCTTCTACCATAAAGAACCTCATGAGGAGTTTTACCATCCAAGGAAGCACTTGTCCATCTATTACATAGATAGTTAGCACATGCTAAAGCTTCCCCCCAAAAAGACTTAGCAAGATTAGCATGTAGTCTCATTGCCTTGGCACATTCACAAAGGGTTCTATTCTTCCTCTCGGCCACTCCATTCTGTTGTGGAGTCCTAGGACTAGACATCTCCCTCTTAATCCCATGTGCTATACAAAAGTCTTTGAACCTATTTGAGGTGTATTCCCCTCCATTATCAGATCTTAAGCATTTGATCTTTGTATTGAATTGGTTTTCCATTTCATTCTTGAACTTGACAAATGCAGCAAACACTTCATCCTTACTTTTAAGAAGATAGATCCAAGTATACCTACTAAAGTCATCAATGAAAGTTGCATACATCTTTGCCCCACCATTGCTAGTTGTACTAGAAGAATGAATATCAGAATGCACAAGTTGAAAAGCTTCTTTAGATCTAGAAGTAGATCTAGAATAAGCAAGTCTATGAGATTTGGACAAGGCACAATGTTCACAAACACTATTGTTTGCAACAAGACTTTTAGGGAGACCAAGAACAAGCTCTTTCTTTGCCATTACCTCCAAAGATTTGAAGTTGGGATGGCCCAACCTCTTGTGCCAAACTTCTTGGTTTGTCAATTGCTCCCTAGCCATACATCCTTCATGATTAGAGATCACACATGCATCAAGCTTGAAAAGTTTACCATGCCTCCTACCTTGAGCAATCAAGGATCCACATTTACTTATCAAACATGCATCTCCAATGAACTCCACATCAAGTCCTTTGTCAATCATTTGACTTACACTAAGCAAATTCTTAGTGATTGAAGGAATGTACAAAACATTTTCAAGATTTGCTTTCCTATTTGTTGAAAGGGAAATAGGAATAGTGCCTATGCCTTTGATGTCACATTGACCATCATTTGCAGTGTAGATGATGTTACCTTCTCCCTCATAAGACAATAAGGATGTAAAGTATTCCTTATGTCTTGTCATGTGAGATGAGGCTCCACTATCAATCCACCAAGGATCATTATCATCTATGTTGGCTAACAAACTTGAAGTCATAACAAGTGATTCACATGTGTTATGTTCTTCCTCATCTATTGTAAGATTTCCTTGCCTCTCTCCTTGCTCTCTTTTCTTCTTATAACATTCATTTGCAAAATGACCTTTTATCCCACAATAAAAGCACTTGAACTTTGACTTATTGTTCTTAGTAGAAGAGGAAGAGGAAGAGGAAGAGTGATCATCATGATCAAAGTTACCACCTTTGGACCATTTCCCTTTGCCTTTACCTTTGCCCTTGAATTTGCCTTTTGTGAAGAAAGCCTCTTCACCTCCACCTTGCAAGGATGCACCATCAAGCTTTGATTGCAACCTATGTTCTTTAGCCAATAAGATTTCTTGCAAGTCAACCACACTTGGCAAGACTCTTTGAATGGCAAAACTTTGCACAAGGTTAGCATGTTCATTTAGCAAACCATTCAACATAACTTGGACTATTTCACCATCTTTTATGTTCTCATCAATGCATGCTAAATCATCACTTAGGGACTTAACTCTCAAGATAAATGCATGAGCACTTTCACCCTCTCTTTGCCTACTAGAAAATATTTGTCTCCTTAGGGTCAATACCCTAGATGTGGACTTTGATTCAAAGAGCTTCTTTAAGGCATTCCATGCCTCACTTGCACTTTGACACTTTCCAACTTCCTTGAGAAGTTCATTTGTAACATTCATTTTAATGATATGAAGAGCCCTTTTGGCCTTCTTATCAAACCTTTGTTGCTCTTGAAGTGTGAGAGGTCTCTCTTCAATTTCTGCAACTATGTCCATGAGTTCATTCAACTCAAGTAAGGACTCCATCCTCACTTTCCAAGTAGAGTAGTTTGATGAACTCAACCTTTCACTAGACTCTAGCATGATCCCACCATTGGAAGCCATGATTCTAATGTTTCTTCAACTTTTAGGTTCTGTCCTAAAGCACTTAGCACTCACTTTTCTCTCAACAAATGATAGATAAAGAGATCTATGAAGATTTAGGACCCTAAAACACTTCTATCTTGAACCTAGATGGTTTCCAAGCATAGAAAGGAAGATTGAAACACATGCAACACTTTGCACACACTAAGAATGGATTACAAAATCAAACCAACCTGAACACACTCTTGCTTAAGCTCTCAAACTTTCCAGCAAGTGACCAAATCAAGTTATGGTGTGAAGAGTTACTTGCATTCTTAGAAAATACCCAAAACTAGGATGCCAAGATTACCTAGTAATGAACAAACTTGATCAACATATGATCAACACACTAAGATATTGATTCAACCTGTAAAACCACATGTAAACCACACTTCTAAAAGTTTATAAACTCCAGCAAGTGATAAATACAAGATTTAGAGGTGAATGAATGAGCACACTTAGTGAATCACAAGACTAGCTTCACTATCTTGTCAAATCTTGGTGTTTAGATGTAGATCTAAGATCACTTCACATGAGAATGTTCCTCAACCTGTTAAGAACCTGAAAACACACTTGCATAATGGTTAACACCTTCCAGCAAATGCTCCAATCAAATTACATAAGGAGAGTTACTTACATGCTCAACAAAGTACACCAAAATTTATGCCAAAATTGATGACAATCTTTACAATATGCTCTTCACAATGGAGCTTACAATATGTTCACCCAAAAAAGGGGATCTTTCATCCAAATGGGAGCTTTGCTCAGCCTTTAGGAGAATTACAACTCACTCAAAAGAGCATTTGTCATCCACTTAAGGAGAAGTTTCATCCACTTAAGGAGAGTGTTCATCCAAGAATGGAGATTGTCAACAATAGGATTGAAAAGAACATTGTTAGTATTGAATATGCACAAGCCTCACAATCACAAATGATTAGGTGTTATGATCTGATCCAAAATAGTTTCTTTTCAGCCTCTGATCTTCAATAGACCTGAAATATGCTTTTGATCCACAAGTTCAACTCACAAAACAAAGGTTAGTAAGATTTGATCAACAAAGCAATGCAAAATCATGCTAGAACTTGATCAAACATCCAAATATCACCAAAAATGGAATACTTACTGTAAATAGAAGCCAACCAGCTCTGATACCATGTGAAAAAATACAGATCCTAAGTGGATCTAAACTCCAAGATCATTGGCTTGAATGCTTGCACTCCAAACTACATAAGCTAGGAATTGGCAACACATTCTATGCTACCTAGAATGCAAAGAACTTGATCAAAAAGCATTTATCACAAATGGAAACTTCCATAAACATCAAGTGCGGCCCAAAATAGCATTATACAGTCCATAATACATCAGCCTATCACTTTTGGAAAGCACCTAAGATCATACACAATAGCTTGAAGACAATACACACAACAATGCTCTCAATGGAGGAAGAAACAATGACAATGATCTATTGATCTCAATGAAGCATACAAAAGGTTTCTCCAACCTGTTCTCCACGACTTCCCTACTATTTATGGATGAGGAAGATGACTCTCTCTCCTCTCTCTAGAAGGTACTTGACCCTAGATATTCCCTATATAGGAAAAATAGCTAAAAATGGCTTATATGACCAAAATACATCAAAATGGTCTCATTTTGAAGGGTATGAAGTTTGACACTTCATCATACTGAAAAAATACAGTAAATAAAAACATTGTGGCCTGGTTCACACGTGTGAAACTCCAGAACCAAAACTATTTACAATTTTAGCCAATTTAGGCCTCAAACTAGCTAGGAAATGTTGACAATTTTCACACAACCTGCAGATCAAAGGTTTTCCTTGAAGAACCACGGAAACACCCAGAGGCAAATGGAGGATACAGACCTCCCAGAAGATAGAATCTACCAAGAAACCAAAGATGAAACCTCCATGGCAGATACAAGTGACTAAACAAAGAGACACATGGAAAGCACTCGAGCATGCAAGTTGTGAAGTTGCTAAGAGCTCCACTTTGAAAATGTCAACCACCTTTAGCAATAAGACATTCTAATCCAATTGCGGCAATTTGTGAAAACAATTTTTGTGATAAAGATTGGCGACAATAAGCACTTGGCTTTATGTAAGTGAATGAGGATCTACGCTTTTCCAAGTGACGATCGAAGATGCCAATGCAAAGCGGAGCGACATCGTCCAATATGAGTTGCAGTGGGTCCTACAACACATTAGTGGTGGGATGATGTTGACTGATTTCGACGAATCCCCAAGATACTCAAACAGAGCAACTCAAGAGCACCTCTCACCTTAGACCGAGGAGGTTTTTGAGAAGATGAGACTAATGAAGACTGAGAGCCGAGTATGAGAGCTGAGAAATACTAGCTAGGAAAGACATGCAAGAACTGTGTAAGCCTCATGGTGAATCTCGGAAGATGGAATGACCATGTAGGAACTAGTATTTGTAAGCAAATGTAATAAGTAGACCCCTCTTAAATAAAGTAGCGTGAGCCACCTTTTGATGGTGACCTCTAGTGGAGAGCATTATTTCACTTGTAATTTGTGAAATGTGGAAATTCCACTAGGATGCCACCTAAGGAGCTCTCTTGCTTATTTAAGAGACTCCCTCTTTGTGAAGAGGAGCTTTTTGTGTATTGTATCAACTCTGTGCTGAAATGAGAAGAGCCTCCATGAGTTAGATGCATCCATTGAGCTCCTTGATCATGATGGTTTTCTTGAGTGATGCCCCTATGATCATGCCCTTCCATTCATATTGTGTGTGGCTGTGGATTTAGAGTGGATTAGTTTTCTTGCTTTCCTAGTTGTGGATTAGATTTCATGTTTTCTTGTGGATTAATGTAGGATCCATCATTCAAGTAAACTGCTCTTGCATATTCTCTAACATTCTAGTTCTTGATGTTCTTGGAAAGTCCAAGAATCAAAAGACTGGTTGGTTTCTTGATGCCTGGACTTCTAACATGCTATAGATTAGTTCTTGTTTCTTGTTTTGTCAATTTATGCAAGTGTAGCTCAGTGTAGTAGTGCTTAGGATCTGATTTCAGCTCATTTTGCAGCAAAGTAGAAGTAGGAATCCATCGTTGTTCAACTGACCGGTAATGTAGATCATTTGTTGAACGCATTGGCTTGCATTTTGGTTGAGTATGCATGTGCATTCAGTTCAAGAGTGACCCATCCGGATGTCCTCTGACAGACAGGACAATACTACTATGATTATCTGCTCCTTCTGCCTAATCTGGGCCTTAAAACAAGAAAGGTAAGAAGTGCCCACACTCTCTGTTGATAGGCAGAAGAAGAAAGAAACAAAGAAAGACTAGTTAACAGATTCTATAGGCTCTGAAGATGTCAACATGTTATCCATTAGGGTGCAAGTTTTTGTCTCAATACTGTTTTGTTCTATTGCGCAAGGCTATTGTTTTTCCTATCTTAATCATCTTTGCTGGTAACTTCTGCACTTATGATCCATGCACCATCCGCTATCAATCTTCCGTTGCTATCACACCGATCTCAGACGTGATTTTTATCCCCTGTCCATCGATCCTCTGATATTCTGACAACTCTTGGGTAGAGAGAGAGAGAGAGAGAGAGAGAGAGAGAGAGAGAGAGAGAGAGAGAGAGAGAGAGAGAGAGAGAGAGAGAGAGAGAGAGAGAGAGAGAGAGAGAGAGAGAGAGAGAGAGAGAGAGAGAGAGAGAGAGAGAGAGAGAGAGAGAGAGAGAGAGAGAGAGAGAGAGAGAGGTACATTGACTAGTGTGCACTTCAACAATATCATAACAAATTACTAGTAAAAGAAACTTTGTGGCTGAAAAAACGGATAATTACAAATCACTAGGAAATTGAACTTTGTTGTGATAAATTCATTGGAAGTATGTGACAAATAAGAATCACAAAGGGAACCATGAAGTATAAATTCAGATCAACCTTTTTGTAATTTTAATTAACATACAATTCATAGTTCAAACAAGTCACTAAAGTACACTCGTGCAATGAAGAGAGAGATAGAGAGGGAAGTGGTTGCATATGTAAAACAAATTTAGGTGCATATACACCACTATGGAGCATACCCCATTGGTTTCATATGAGACACAAATTTAGGTGCATATACACCACTATGGAGCATAATACCCCACTCAATAATTCTTTAGTCCAATGTTTTCACATGGAGTGAGTGAGAGTGTGAGGGGCAAGATAGGGATATTGTGTTCTTTTAACCTAGACCCACAAACATTTCCAATCACTATGTGTGAATATTGTGTTCTTTTAACCTAGACCCACAGACATTTCCAATCACTTGTTACATATTGAATATTGCACACAAAAAGAACAACAGAAATGAGCAACCAATCACTGAAATGTGAATGCATAGAAATTGGCATTGCAAAACTAGAGTACGTGGATACATACCCACTTGCCACCAATGGTAATTTGTTACACACATGAAGAGACAAGCCTGCTTTGCGAACACACTCATTGAGACCCCATGCGAGATCAAAAGCACTAGTGAAACTAGTAGAGACATCCAGAATTGTTTCTATTCTGTCTCGTCTATGAGATTAAAATACACACTGAGGTTGAAACATCAAATCACTAGAATTCCACATATTCTCGTAACCAGCAAAATTATGACACAACTTCATCAAACAAACTTGTGAACAAAAGCTACTCATGCACGATGTTTATGCATTCGCCTTCCTGTTGTATGTTGTAATGTTCTCACATCTAATGCTTCATGACCTTCAACCAACAATGTATCTCCATGCATGATATCAAATTCGAAACAAATTGCATCAAACACAACTACTTTTGGTATATACGTTGCTTACGTCCTAAAACTAATCAGTATGGCTTCCCTCCTGATACGGTTAAAAACCTAGGGCATAACATATTGCGAGTAAAATACATTATGCTTGCGAAGATTGGAAATATTTTATGTAACTGAATTTATGTTGATAAAGGAAGTCAATCTTGTTTCGGACATGGATAGCAACTTATGCTTGGCTATGACACCTGTTTCCTCACTGTACTAACTCGTGCAGTTTTGTGTTGTGGGATGGTGGCAGGTAACAGCTGAGTCTCCTAAAACTTGCTTTGCTTTATAGTACCTTGTACTGTAAGACTTTATACGGCTTTGCAACGCTTTTGGGATTTTCCCTTGTTGTATACATCAGCTCTTCCTCAAAAGTAGATTTACTACATTTTTGTTTTGATGGTTGAATCTTTTAGGCAATGGCTTTTGTACGTGTTGGGACTTTCCTTTGTTGGTCTAGATTATGAAAGAAGAGCCCTTGTCTTTTCTCACATCAATTAAAAGTGAAAGAAGGGGGTCATTCCCTTAAGAGAGAGACTCCACAACACATTTGACACATTATTTTAAAATTTTAAATACGACATTAAATAATATCAAGAGATATCCTCTTTTAGGCCGACATTGAGAATGAGATGTCTCCAACATCCTCTACCCTATATAGTATCATCTCATTGTGCTCACAAAAAAACTCTAATTGAGGTCCATCTTCAACAAAGAGATCAACTAGTTCTCATCTCTTTCAATTTACCACAAAACCCTTATTTATGGAGAGATTAATCTCAAAACAATATATTTTGTCTTGGAAAGACTCCCCCTAGATATAAAATGTGTGATCGCAATTAAAATTGACCAACTTCATCATTAAAAACCTACTCAGATACAATTATTGTTCCATTCTTTAACTATGTGGAGGGTTGCATATGCTGAATCAATTAGGTTTGCAACTCTTCTTAAATTCAAAAACCTACTTCATAAAGATTTAGACACCCTAGAAATTTCATATGAACAAAAAATGATCACAATATGACTTGGAAGCAATAATAAAATAATCACAATATGACCTAGAACCTACAATAAAATAATAAATTAGCTTATTGAAAATTCAAGAGCTATTCATCATGTTAACCACATGATTAATGCCTCCCCAGTCACAAGATGCATATCTCCATTTTTTCAAATAGCACAATTGGTTTATAAGGGTTGGAATGTATGAGTTTTTGAAGGTTATTTTTAAAGTGTGAAACTTCGCAAAAGCAAATGATGATGATCTTTTATATTAAAATAATATCACCACTTCAAAGCAATTTTGTCTCCATTAGGAACTCCAAACTATAAAGCACAATGGCAAAACTTCACCTTTGAGATTATGCACACTTCATATGTATGAAGTGCAAATACCAAAACATTGCAAAGTCTTTGAAAATGGGCTGATCTTTTCAAGTCATGTTACTTTGGTAGAATGCAACTTTTATACATACCTTAAATTTCATTCTTCATTAACTTAAGGGAACACATAAGGATTTTTTTATAAAAGAGTACACTTTGGGAAGTCGTGAAAAGCCTCAATAGAAAAATGCATTTCATTTCTTCAATCAACATCACAACAAAAACCATTCAAGGCAAGTGTGAAAATATCACACAATGGATTCAGAACATGACAACCAAGCAATAAGACAAGGCTTCATCATTGGAAGTTGTGTTTCCTTCTTTCCACCTTGATGTCAAATGACATTTCAAATGTTTTAATAGTGATTTGGAGTTTGCTTTGGAGAATTAGAACTTCACAAAATGTCACCAAAATATTAAAGGATGGGTCCCATCTTTTCAAGGGTTAGAGATATTTTAGTTTCTTCTAGTGTTGGGGGCGGGTATATAGGTGCCCGAGTGATATCAATAATGGTATGTGAGAACATACTCGACTGGTATATGATTTTGTAATACTATGGTCGATACCCGACTCCGACTGGTTTTAGCCCATCAATGCACATATCGATACCCGGATTAGGGGCAACAAGTTAGAATTTAACATGGTATCAATATAGTATCCATTTTTAGTTGGCTTTCAAAATTTAAATATGTGATAAATATTAGTCATGGTGTCCCAAAGACATTGGTGGGCACCAACAAAGTATTGGCCTTAAAATCATATGCATGTTACATTTAATAAGGCCATATTTTTCATTAAATGCATACTAGCCTTGATAAAAAAAAGTCTTATCTTAGAAAAAGATACTCATACCCAAGTTTATACTCGGCTGGTATCACCCTTGTAATACCTAGGCCGATTGATACAAGCCCAATCTACAAACATGGTGATATTCATACCCGACTGGTATCAAAAATTTTAGAAAGGTATAATACCAGGACCCGGCTAGTATTAAAAATATCAATACCTGCCCAACACTGGTTTCTTCCCAAAAGGTTTAGTGAATCTCAAGGTACACTCTAGTCAATTTTCACTAGAATCATTAATCCACAAGAGGTCAACTTTCACCTAAGATACTCCAAATATCTTGCATTCTTGCCTCACCTTAGAGAAAAACAAAGGGCACCTCATTAGGAATAGTAGGCCCTGAAACTTTTAGTCAAACTAGTATTGTTTACTAACATATGCTGAGACTACACTTATTGAGCAGTGAGACCTCCTTAAATTATGCAAAGGATCAAACACAATATTTTCTATTTTAAAAAAAACCATCTCACTTCATGTATTGACTTTACGTTCATCATCAACAAGCACATTGCACTTTAGTTGTTGTTCTTGTTTTTGTTGGGAACAACACCTTGCTCCTTTGTGATCAATTGCAAAAAAAGAACCTTGTTTTTTTGTATAGAAAAGCAATTCTTTGCAATGAGACATCATTGCTTTAGTTTCCAATTTTTGTGTAATTATTGTGCAATTTTGCAAAAAAAAATTTGTGAGAGAGGATCAAGTGCATAAGAACACGATATCATCCAAGCCCACTATGTCGAATGGTGTGATGTCATCATTTGGATCAATGGGAACCTTTGACATTCCCAATCTAGGTTTTATAAGTGGACTTGCACATCACACTCAAAAAACAACAAATGGCATTCTAAACAAAACAAAGATACATGAGCACACCTATTCAAAAAAATACATGAGCACACTTATAGGTATACTCAAAGAATGAGATTGGTATCAATGGACCATAATCATGCTTTTAGAAAACTTATGGGCCTAAATAAATGACATATTACATGCTAAAGCGATAATCAACATAAACCAAAAACAATGGGCATGCTTAAGTCAATAGACAACATAAACCCAAATCTACAAACAATAGACATAAATAAGTAAAACCATAATGGCTACCTTCCACTAAGAAAAACATACCAAACTTTGTGATCTTTTGATAGGAAACTACAATTGACATCCTTGAAAGTGCAATGAACTCATCTTCAAGTATTGAAAATAAAGATCCCTAAAGTGCTAGAATATTAATAATCAGTAAGAGAAGGACGCCTGTGAAAGATATCACTTACATATGCTTTGGCTTTTGAATGAAATGGTTACAGAAGAGAAAAGTCATGCATTTTCTGGTGTCATTCAATCTTCAGAATCAATGGCTCAAGGCACCACCATCGGGTTTGGTAAGATATTTCGTTTGCGTGGAGAGTTTACTGAGATTACTCATTCCACATAGAGCTACCGAGATTACTCATTCCCCATAGAGCTCTTTATCTGCATAAGGGCAAACTATCAATTTGTCAAAAAATGTATCCCATTCCTTACATGGAACTGGGATAGTATTATCTATTCCTTTGACAATTAATCACCAAGTATATTGTAAGACAAAACATGGCAAATATGTGCAGCAACTACTGTAGAAACTCACATCACATGACAATTTCTGGCTTCAAAATGCTAGACTTAATCTCCTTATGGGGCAGTACTACTCCTCCATTGGTGTAGATCTCATCGGACACATGAACATCCTCTCCTAAAATTGTCATATTATCAACTCTGGCCCACTGCCCAACAGTTGAATGCCAACCAACAATGCTCCCCGAGATACAGGCATGCTTTTTTATTCGTGATCCGCGCATAATGGTGCACCTTGAAAGACGAACACCATCTTCTATCACACAGCCTTGGCCAATTGAGACATCCGGACCTATTAGACAGCCTTCTCCAATGCGTGCAGTTTCTTCGACAATTACATTGCCCAACACATAGTTTCCTGCTGCAAGCTTCTCAGAAAAATTCTTCTAAGAAAGTCTAGGTACAACCGCAAACCTGTTATGTAATCTTTTGGCTGCCCAATATCCATCCAAAATCCTGGCAGAACCATAGCAAAGAGCTGCTCCTCAGCAGCCATAGAGGGAAATACCTCCTTCTCAATTGAGGTTGGCCTCAGTTCAATTCTATCCAAGGTACTGGGATTAAGGAGGTAAATGCCAGCATTGATCTTGTTACCTACAAACGTCTTAGGCTTCTCAACAAATCGTTGTACCAATCCAGTATCTTCGTCCAACACAACCACCCCATACTTAGATGGTTCATCCACCTATACCAGATAAATTAGAGATTCTGTTAGTAGAATACCTTTCTGTTTGTCTTCAGGGTAAAATATAAAATAGTGCAACCCAATTGTCACACTCACAGTTTCTTCGGTACGTCTAGGATGACACTGGAACATGACAAAAGAAACATAAAATCTTTATATTTCTCACTTGTAGCATACTTACCTTAGTAACCATAATGGAAGCCTCTCCTTTATGTTGCTTGTGAAAAGATATCATTTGCTTCAAAGGAAATTCACAAATCACATCGCTGTTTAAGACAAAAAAGGGCTCTCCAGAACCATCAATGAGCTTATCACGTGCCAATGCCAAAGGCCCCCCAGTGCCCATTGGCTCAGTTTTCTTGAGAGCAAGTAATCTTGATGTTCAATTTCGTCTCAAAATCCCTCAGGAAATTCAACATCACCTATGGAATACAGTGTCACCTTGTTAATATAAACTTCATTTGAAACTGCTTATTCATAAGTATTTCCACAACTGCTTCATAGAATCAAAATTTATAACTTGCAGATACCAGTGCATAAGCTGGGAAAAATTTGAACGATAATAAACTGAATCAGTAGGTTAAATGTGTTCAGTGAAAAGGGGTTCGTGGACCTCAAAGGTGCTTTTACATATTGTTGATTTGAATTTGGATTCTTGGCAATAGCATTTTAGAGCATACAATTTGAATGATTTCATAATGTAAGGCACCTCAAACAATTCAGACGTTGGTGAAGAGGAAATAGTTATGCATTAATGCTTCCATGCTGGTTGATTTGTTCTTTTTGTAACCAGATAGCACTCCTTAATAATACTGCTCGAAATAAGATAAAGGATAAAAGATAATACTTGTGTTAATGAGAGAAGAAAAGAACAACTAGCAGGATTAAGACCGTTCAAATGAATAAAGTTGAAACATAATGCTTCAATCGACTACAGTTTCTCAAGGAGAATCCTGCAAGTGAATTGCATTTCCCGATTTATAAACAGCTATCTTAAATTGCAAAGTTTTCATATTTCTTCAAGGGGGGAAAAAACTAAACAAATATTTCCATTTAAAGACTTTCACAGAGGAATTCATGAACTTAAGATCCCAGATAGACACATTCATAAATTTAAGATTCCAGATAGACCCCAGAAGAAGCAGCAGATTCATTCTTCCCAGATGACCTTGAATAAATGATATCAATTCGAATGTGAGAATTGATTGCTACCATTTTTCTCTTAAACACTGGCAATGTCTCAAAGATGGAACACATTTACAAAACAATTTTCGACTTTTTACACGAATGACGTGATGACTAAAATATTCTGTATAAGGAAACAAAGTTGCAAATCTAGGCCACCATTGTCAACATCTCCTCTGCAATCTTTGTACTAATAAAACTTTAGCTGACATAACATGATTAATCAGTTACTAATTAGCATTTCCTTGATCTAGTCATACTTCTATTTTCCATTTAGTGTACTTGCACAGAACAATTTATGAACTTTAGATCCCAGATATATAAGAAAATTATGTCAGACAGAGTACTCGCAATGTTTGGCAAAGCTGCCTTTTCTACAACAATTTCAGAATCATAGTGGGAAGTCATTCTCTAAGAGGCAGCAGCAGATTTTATTTTACATTGGTTACACATCTTTAAAGGGAAACATATTTACATAAAACAATTTTTTTGACGGGCATGTAATCTGTTAAACAATGGATTATAAGCAACAATTTACTACCCATGAAGCTGAGCCCTAAAACTTAACATGTCTTCTAGATTCTATTGTATAGAACTTTATCTTAAGAAACCAAATGGTTTGGAGTGCCTCGTTTTGTTTTGTCTTGGAAAGATAAAAACTACTAGCTACATATTATTAACTGTTAGCTACATATTACTTACAGGAGTGATGAGTACCAAATTACAATACATATGCATGTTCCAAACAGCAAATTCAATGCTTGGCCACAATGTTGTAATTAATTTTAGCCCGGAAAGTTCTTAACTAACCCTGCTGTACTATTTTCGATGACCAAAAGCTGCCAAACCAAGAAGATTCCAACTTCTCATCTAGGGTGACTTGAATATGACTCACAGCTAATACACTACCACACTCTGTCAGCGTTCAGATCATAT
>CM055103.1:8462964-8540314 GCA_029204225.1 Diphasiastrum complanatum
AAAAAATGTTCAGAGAGTTTTTTTTTTCAAAATAGCATTGTTGAACCTTCGCCGAGCCAACCTTCGCCTAGTGAACCTTCGCCAGTCTTATTTTTGGTTTCTGATTTTCCAGATCAAGTCTCTGTCAAAATTAAGATCACATCTACTATATTCTGATTTGGATTCTGAGAGATTTATCATTTTTGAAAAGTATCGATTGATCGAATTTCGAAAAGTTTTTCATCATATGAAATCAGATTCTTGAAAGTGGAATAGATCTAACAATCTAATCTGAGATAGTTTTTTGAAAAATCTCGATCCAATCTCATTATCTATTTGATCTAAATTTGTAAAGATGGCTACCCCTAGAGCCGCTCCTGGAGGTGCTCCATAGGAAGTCAATCCAATTATTGTTATAAGAGCACCCCGATTGGATCTACTCAAATATAATGAATTAACGGATCCAGTTAGATTTCTTCAGATCTATGCTGAATCTTGTGAAGTCTATGGTGAGATTTATTCTCAAGATAAACTTAAGCTGTTTCCTATGGCCTTAACAGGTGCAGCACAAGATTGGTACTATAATCAAGATGAAACTGAACGTACATATTGATAGGTTGTTAAGCGACCCCTTATCACACAGTTCAAACCACAATATTTTATGAAAGACCCTTTCCTAACTTTAAGTAAAATTAAAATGGGAAAGCAAGAAATGGTTCGAGATTACATTGAACGGGTGAAACGTCTCAGATCAGAATGTGAACCTGAACTGATTAACAAAAATGCCATGATTATGTGGTTTATGTCAGGTCTACCTAAACGGATCAGACGTGAGCTGAAACGCCATAATGAGTATGCACTCTTGCAAAATGCTATGGACGATGCAATTCAGGAGGAGGATGAAGATTCAGATGATGAGCCGAATGTTAGTATGTTGTCTTATACATCAAGGCAGACTACTGTTGGGGGTATTCTCAACAAACTGTAAATAAATAAAATCATCCAATAAAATGTGTTGCGAGGGCATGGCATCCTGCGTGTATAAGCCCATGGCCCAATGAGCACGCAAATAAAGTTGTAAATGAAATAAACATGACTTGGGCCTTGGAATTAAAATAAAACTAGAGGCCCAATGTCATTTTTAAACTTAGAGATTACTTTTTAGATTTGGGTCCAAATTGAGACTCACATGAATCTTGTGATTTCTAATGTACTTTTTGTGGACCCCTTGGATCAAGTTGGGTCCAAGCTGAATGGATAAGATCATTGTGAATATTAGCCAATAGGATTGAGGGGCAAGGGCCTTCCCTATTTTATAAAAAGGCACCATTTGTACATTATTTTCATGCTTAATGAGAAGGAGGAAACTCTACCAATTTTGGAAGAGAAGCATCCTCATTTGCAATTCAAATGTGCATTTGAGCTAACCTCCACCCTCACTCTCTCTCTCTCTCTCTTTCTCTCTTCTCTTCTCAATCTCTTCTTTTCTATCCCTTCCCTTTGTCCAAATCATGATGAATATTAGTGTAGAGGAGTAGAGTTAAAGGAAAAAAGTGTTAGTGGTGAGTAGAGTTAAGGGAGAAAGTAGAAAACTAACTAAAAGTAGCATCTATGCATAGTTAGGTATCTATCCAGTGATCTAACCCTTGTTGACAGGCAAGAGGGCTATACTACGTAAGGTCTTAGACCCTACAATGGCGCCGTTACCAGGGATAAGTTTTCACTAACTAGTTTGGCTACATTTTAGCTATTTTCTTGTTTTTTAGAGTAGTTTATATAGATTTTTGAGAGTTTAGAGTTAGTTTTCTGTATTTTTTTGTGTTTGGACTGTTCACAGCTAGTGGAGGAGGTGTGAGAAGGTAGAGGAGGCCCTGAACAGCCTCTAAGGGTTTGAAACCCAAACCAACCAGCCAAAAAAAAAAACCCAAAAAACACACCAATCTGCATTTTGGAGGGAAAAAGAGCTTAAAATCTCATCAGATTTTTATAACCCTTGCATGACTGGCAGCAGCTCCAGGGTACTGTCCCAGACCTGCATAGATGCCTGCAAGAGTTAGTTCCAAGCAGGTTGTAAAAATTAGAGAAAAATCATAAAAAATTCAAAAAACCCTTGAAAAAATCCAAAAAAAATTCAAATCTTCATAAGAACTCTCGTAGAGCCCTTTGAAGTTCCATCTTAGTGAGACCAGGACACAGAGAAGCCTGCGAGAGTTAGTTTGATATCTAAGTGCTTGTGCGAGAGTTCTCAGTGAAAAAAAGACGGGAAAGTACCAGTGAACCCTCGCAAACAGCAAAAGTTTTAGTTCCAGTGGTCAAGAACTCTCGCAGAGGATTCTGAAGTTCCATCTCAGTGAGACTAGGACATAGAAGAGCTTGCGAGAGTTACTCTGATTCCAGTGAGCAGAAAATTGGATCTAAGTGCAAAAAAATCACTAAAAAATGAAGATCCAGCAAATCCTTTCAGTAAGAACTCTCGCAGACCCTCTCAATCAATTTAGAATGTCAATTTACATCAGTTATGAAGTCTGCGAGAGTTAGTGTGAAGATCTGGTGAAGATCAAGCCAAAAAAGTAGTTTTGAAACCTTGCACACAATGAGATTTTCACTTCTTGTGAGAGTTAACTCTCGCAGAGAATTCTATAGTGAGATCTGCATCAGATCCAGCTACTGTGAACCTTGCAAGAGTTACTTTCCAAAGATCTGAAAGATATCAAGTTTTTTACCTACAAAAATGGCTAAAGAACCCTCACACAAGATAACCCTCGTAGACCAGATCAGTGGAAAGATCTGCATCAGATCCAGCTACTGTCAAAATCTTAGGTCAATCAGTGCAAGGAGTAAAAAGTTATCAAGATAAAACCATAGTAAAAGGCCTAAAATTCACTTCCGGCTGATCAGATCGATTAGATCCTTGAAGATCCAGACTGCATCCTAATGTATAAGCAAGATCCAATCACTTTGGAACCCACCATCGGATAAATCTGAGATCGGGACGATCAATAGCACGAAGGATAGCAAATCAAGCACCACACCTTCCAAGATTAGCAGTTGTGCAACAAGAGACAGAACCAGAACTAACACCAATGGATCCAATGGGCCAACCCGTACCTGTCGCTCCCTTGCAAATAGTCCAGAGAGCAACACGAATGGAAATACCAAAATACGACGGATCATTAGATCCCATCCGATTCCTCCAGATCTACGAGCAATCTTGTGAAATTTACGGCGAACGGACACCTACGGAGAAGCTGATGCTATTTTCTATATCCTTAATGGCAGTGGCTTGGGATTGGTTTTTCAACCTGTTAGAGGAAGAAAAATCCACCTGGAAAGCGGTTAAAGCGGCTTTCATTACACGCTTTAAACCAAGAAAGTTCCTAGAAGACCCGTTTCTCCTGTTGAGCAAAGTCAAGATGGGAAAACGAGAAAGGGTCCGAGACTATATTGAACGGGTCAAACATCTACGATCCGAGTGCAGTGCAGCCCTAAGTCCGGATCATGCGGTAACCATGTGGTTCCTAGTCGGATTACCACGAAGCATCAAGAGAGAACTGAAACGACGTCTTCCATCCACATCTGTTTTTGTCTCCATCCCCATTTCTTCTATTGATATCACTCCTACTTCTCTTCCAGTATTCACTACTCCATCCATCACCATCGCATCTTCCATCACTCTTGCCACCACCGTTGCTTCCATTCCATTCAATCCTTCTGATTCACAACTATCCTCCGACACTCTTGCATGGATGCAAGTTATCAATTTTTCACCCCCATGCCAAACACTTTCTGCTCCATCCTCACCTTCTTCCATACTCCACACCACTCTCCAGTTTTTCTCTGTTCCTCCCATCCTCTCGTTTGGACAAACCGTCCTCACTCCTATTTCCACAGTTATTTCTCAAACCCCACCCGCTTTGCCAACAAAGGTTGTCGAGGGAAACCAATTGTTGCTTGATGATGCATTTGTCCAAACAGTGTTTGTACCATCGCCAAATCGGGCTGATCCTACCGCCCCAGATGGCATTAGGTCCAATGAGAACCTGATAGAAGATAATGACGATGGGATTCCAGAAGTCGTCGGGGCCGATACAGCGCAAGCCCCTGCTAAGGCATCAGGTGCAGGTTTATAGCCAAACCTTAAATACTTACAAGGCAGAATTCAACAAGTATCAGACAAGCGCAACTCATGAGCTCGTCCTAGCCAAGCAAGCCCTCAAGGCGTGCCAAAAATTAATGGATGCGAAGGCCCAGTCCAGTCCCGTGGTAATTCCATCGCTACCTAATTTTGACATTGCACAGGCTAGTACCAGCCAAGATCAGAGTCAGCAGGCAGTAGAGGGATCTCAACTAGATCAAGGGTCCGAAGGCCAAGACCAAGAGTAGACGGATGCGGCTACTAAGACGTGAAACCAGGGCCAAGGCGCAACCACCAGCCAAAGCCAAGCAACATCATCTAGAGGTTTGCATACGATATCTGCCAGCCGGGCCTTCTGCAGACCGAAGTCTGTGGAGGAGAAAATCTATGAATTTTTATCAAAGTATCCCCACGAGTCATCAAGAGGTGGCTGGCAGATATCGTTCTCAGCTCAGACCATAAAGAGAAATGAACTGCAAGCATTGTCTGCCCTCCAACCACAACCAGAGTGGCGTCAACAGTTATTCAAAAGAGATCATGTGGCCATCAAGGCCTACGTGATGAGTCCACAACAATTACGGGTGAACGCACACTTCCTGCCATGTCCACGAAGATCCAAATGGGTGGAATGCAACACTCCTCTAGACAAGATCACACTTCAAAATTTCAATTGGCCGGTCGTACAATCAACATATGGGTGGACTACGGATGTAGATGCCAGAAGGTCTCTCACCGCATTCGCCAACCAATACATCGATTGCCCTGATCCCACAGTCCGCGCGACAGCCACTTACGCCCGAGATTTAGAAATCTGATGGGGATCGAAACTGAATGGGACAATTTTCTCCCATCCATATTCTTTGATGTTAATAAGGCGCTACCTTCAGACAAAGTCGAAGATCAGCTGCCAATAGCTCGTGTATATTACCGAGCTACACTTCTGGGTGATCCATGGACACGTCGATTCCAAACATGGGTAGACCAAGATTGGCTGCGGGGGGTCCACAAGTCTCTTCACACGCCAAAGGACTTCAAAAAACTGGACCGCCTCAACTTCATGGAGGACGTCACCACCTACCTCATCTAGCAAAGGCGGGCAAAAAAAATGCTCTACTAAACCGGCAAAGTGCCGAGGGACCGACACTACTTCAGGCCGTGGGTCCTATTGGGGGTATTCCCAAAAAAGTGTAAATAAATAAAACCATCCAATAAATTGTGTTGCGAGGGCATGGCATCCTGCGTGTGTAAGCCCATGGCCCAATGAGCATGCAAATAAAGTTGTTAATAAAATAAACATGACTTGGACCTTGGAATTAAAATAAAACTAGAGGCCCAATGTCATTTTAAAAACTTAGAGATTACTTTTTAGAGTTGGGTCCAAATTGGGACTCACATGAATCTTGTGATTTCTAATATACTTTTTGTGGACCCTTGGATCAAGTTGGATCCAAGATGAATGGATAGAATCGTTGTGAATATTAGCCAATAGGATTGAGGGGCAAGGGCCTTTCCCATTTTATAAAAAGACACCATTTGTACACTATTTTCATGCTTAATGAGAAGGAGGAAACTCTACCAATTTTGAAAGAGAAGCATCCTCATTTGCAATTCAAATGTGCATTTGAACTAACCTCCACCCTCACTCTCTATCTCTCTCTCTCTTTCTCTCTTCTCTTCTCAATATCTTCTTTTCTATCCCTTCCCTTTGCCCAAATCATGATGAATGTTAGTGTAGAGGAGTAGAGTTAAAGGAGAATAGTATTAGTGGTGAGTAGAGTTAAGGGAGAAAGTAGGAAACTAGCTAAAAGTAGCATCTATGCATAGTTAGGTACCTATCCAGTGATCTAACCCTTGTTGACAGGCGGGAGGGCTATACTACGTAAGATCTTTGACCCTACAACTACTACGACATCCACCATTATTGCATCAACGAATGCCAATGCTATTGCAGAAATGATGCTCAATGAGTTTGAGAAACTTGGGAACAACCAGCAGAAACAGATGGAAAAGTTGCAGTCACAATTTGAAGAGAAGATCAAAGCATTGGAAAATTTCCACGGGGAAGCAAACAAGGAACCTGAAAAGCTTGCAAAGACTTTTCCTACCAGGGAAAATGTCTGGTGTTCTATTTGTATAGAAAATTACACAGTGAACGAGTGTCCTCAATTGAAAAAACGAATGGAACTCAATGTTTGCCATCTGTGTAATTCACCTGATCATGAGATTGCTTTTTGCAACTTCAACCCTCGGATATTTCAACAACGATATGTCCAGATGGGATATCGAGAACCACAATATGGAGGTAATCCAACAGTAAGACCACGACAATCTGCTCTTGGATACCCAGAACGTTTAGCTTTACTTGTCCCACCAAAGCACTCTGCTTCTCTAGCCAATTTGATAGAACCAGAACCTTACGGAAATGTTGAGCAATGGAACTATGAAAATGATCAAGCAAGTGGATCTTCAGAACAATATGCCATTTATGCTGCTGCTCAACAACAAGCTTCTAGAAATTGGACCAGAGCACCACTTGGATGAATTGCTTGTGGAGAAAATCACAGAGTTGCAGAATGCCCAAATAAAGAAAAATTTGTACCATTTTGTTGTGACTGTGGTTATGGACATTGCTATAAAGACTGTCCAGCAAGACCGAAGCCACCACCAGCTACAACACTTGTAAATTTGATAACAATCAAGCAAAGACCAGTAGCTCAGAATAAACCAAGTGCACCCTTGATGGTGGTCACCAGAGCACAGAAGTAGAAAGAACCAGTAATGGATCCAGTACCTGCTGATTCTATACCATTGAATGATATACCAACAACATCGGGAGTCTATTTAAATCTAAATACAGAAAAACGAAGATATTAGGATATGAGACAGTGGATCAAACATCTGCAAGAAAAAGATGAGCTTGAAGCTACTAAATCAACAACTGAAGTTCGGTCTTTACCATTGCAACCACCAAGAAATTTACGTATGGATATGAATGATCAGTTACATCATTTTGAAAAATCCTTCAAGATGACTGAACTAGAAGCACCGCATACAGAACTACTCATGAACATTTTGTCTAGCAAGATCAATATTTCATTGGGAGAGTTCCTGAAGTTGGTGCCAAAAGCAAGGGAAGTCTTAGCGCAAAAGTTGGCTCAAGAAGAACTAGAAGTCCATGAGGAGCCACTTTTTTGTGCTGGATTTGAAGAATCTAACGATGTACTCCATGTTTGAGCCTCTTGGGAAAGTGAACAAAAGAATATCACTCTACCGATACAGCATAGACAATCTCCTACAGAAGCAGCCGTGATAGATGGCGGTTCAGGAGCTAACTTGATCTCTACAAAGCTATGTGCAAAATAGGGCCTTATAAAAATTAAGCCTATTACTTTTGCTATTAAGCTAGCTGATCAAACAACAGTTTGTCCATGAGGAATGGTTGAAGATATACCTGTCAAAATTGTGGGAGTACAGTTCGTCATTACTTTTGTCGTGATAGACTTACCAGAAGCGCCTAATGTTTATCGAGTTCTATTGGGACGTCCATGATTACGAGATGCACAAGTAGTTTATAACTGGGGTACCGGAAAAATCACTTTTGAAAATCATGAATGTGCAGTTAAAATTGATCCTACAACTTGGACTATCACACCAGTGGTTCAAAAAGAGGATGACAATTCACCAACAACGGATCACACTTGTGACTGACCACAGGAAAATTTGGGAGTTCATTATGATTCTCAAACAGATACGATCAATTGGAATGAAGCTCTTGCAACGATTGATTGTACAGCAGGATATATGTGTCAACAAGATAGTCAATCAGAGTTGAGCAATATATCCTTATTAGATCGAACTTTGGATCCACCAATCACGTTTTCACTAAATGTGTTGAATGTAGTCTGGATATCAATGGCACCTATACCAGATCCGATTGAGGATGAACTCATTCCTGTGAGTCATGCCTTGACTTATGATGGCAATACAAAACTTACGGATGAGCAGATTCTAAATCATATAGATCCGACCAGATTTGGAGTGCGTAATGTTCCTGATGAACTCACAATCAAACCGCCCAAAGCAGTTATGTTGAAAGAAGATAGGATCACAGGATCGATGACGAAGAAACAAGCTAAGCAACATTATAATAAGGTCCTGAAATGGGAAAATCCCCCTCGGAAGATTGATTCAAAGGAAGTGCCACCTTTATTGGATAAAGGCAAAGGAAAAGTCGAGGATGATTCTTCAAGTCAGATTTCTAGTAAAACATCATCGTCTAGGAAGTCTTCACCTGTGAAGAAAGATTTATCATCTCGAAAGTCATCACCTCCACGATCAATTCCTGCTAAGAAGGCTAAGCAAAGATCCAAGACAAGTCCTTTAAAAAAAGAACAAACAGATGTAGTCCAGCATGATATGCCTGAACATTTTAAACGTTATACATTGGATGATGTGGTTATCATGTTACATAAAGCACATCGTGAACTTGAAGAACACATGCCGGAATCGAAAGAAGTTTACGATGGCCCAGCTACGACGCAGCCAATGCATCTTGCCGGACCAGAAGAACCAGAAAAGATTGTACAAGTTGGATCACAACTTACTCCTGAATAGTATCAAGCACTCCGCTTGTTACTTATTAAGTATCAAGATTGCTTTGCATGGACTTATCAAGATTTGAAGGATATTCCGACATCAGTGATTGAACATACCATACCTTTAGTACCTGATGCAGTTCCAAAGGTTACAAAGTGTTAAAATTGAAAAACAATCCATATTGATTTTTTGGCTTGCTACAAATGTTGTACCATGCAAGTATGTAGCTCATTAATAAAAAATGCCAAGTTTGGCCTACATAGAACTTGAGCTACATGGTTATGTATTATCTAGTTTGATAAATACGGCTTGCATATAGTCAAGCAAAAAAATAGTTTTGCACTTTTTTTGACCTTTCTCTGAAGTGTATTTGGATCGAATCGGACTTGAACTGAATTTTTAGACCTGAATTGAGGAAGTACAGTATTATGGAATTCCGCACATGTGAAAATCAGAGTTTTTTTAGTCCCTTTCTTCTCCTTACTTATAGATCCAAAGATAGCAGTGTTATAGCTTGATGGAAAGCATTTGATCTTACTTTTTATAGAAATCAAAATCAAATCAATCTGATGTATCTAGCAAGAGTTATAAGCTCTTAAAAAGGATAGGGATAGGTCCAAAATCCGAGTGACAGCATTTTGATTTGATTCAATTATACTTTGTTCTGAATTCATTGTTTTGAGCATCCAACACAAGAAACTATAGATCAAGACTGAGTTTGAAGTATTTGAACACCTGTTGAGCCTTCTGAGTGTCAATAGTGTTTTCTTTTGAATCATTTCACACGTGCCAAAAGTAGAATTCAAACCAGCCAAAGGTCTCAAACCACTTTTTGTATCTGATCTAGAAAACTTGTCTTGTGAAATATTTGAGATTCATCTCAAATATAGTTGCAAGTATTTCACATAGGAAGGTAGTTCAACCTTGAAAATACCTATAGTGAAGAGAGCAGCAACTCTAAGTCTGATAGGAACAAGCTCAAACATATCTCAATCCAATAACTAAGAAGTCTTCATTATAATGGCATCTCAGAGAGGATATCTTCTAGAAGCTAGTGAAAGACTAAACACTTCTAATTATTCAATTTGGAAGTTAAGAATGGAGTCTTTTTTTATTCTCCTGGATGTTATGGATATTGTGCTTGGTGTTGATGAGGAGCCTCAAGCATAGGTTGAAATTCCTAAATATAAGAAGAGAGCTAGAATGGATCTACATTTCATTAAGATGAATGTATCTAATGAAATTTCGAGAGAGATAGGATCTTGCACTACAGCCAAAGAAGCTTGGGATGCACTAAAGACCATCTATGAAGCAAAGAATACTTCTAGAATACTCACTCTTAGAAATCAGATTTTCCAAAGTTTCTAAAGAAGTGAAGAGAGTGCATCTAACTATGTTTTGAGAGTTAAAGATTTACATAGAGAGCTTTCTTGTGTTGGTGTTACCATTAACCAAGTTGAGCTAGTTCAAGTCATACTGAATGGCTTGAGAGATGACTATGATAATCTTGTTCAGTCTTTTGCTATTAAGGAGTTACCTAATCTAGAAACTCTCCAAGGAATTCTTATTTCTGAAGAATCTAGACAAAGCTATAAACTCTCCAGAATGAACAAACTTGAACATGGTGGAAGTGACAAGGCCCTCTTTGTCAAAGGCAGGCAGAAAGGAAGGAGTAAGAACCAATTCTCTCAAGCATACAACAAAGCCAAAGCCAAAGATCGAGATCAAGATGGTGAAGAGGATGAAACATCTCATCTCTCTAACTCAAAAACCAAGAAGAAAAAAGTGAAGTGTTTCTTCTGTGGCAAAAAGGTGCACTATGCCTCTAATTGCTTTAAGAAGAAAAACCAACTCAAGCAAGCTAATCTCTCCAAAGAGATTGAAGAAGATTCTATTGCAAGTGATGGACAAGGATCACTTATGGTGTCCAGTTTTTCTTCATCACCTTTCAAGAAAGATGGAGCTTGGTACATAGACAGTGGAGCCTCTTCACATATGTGCTGTTCAAAGGAGTCATTTGACTCAATCTGACCTTTCAAAGGACTCAAGAGATTATTTACACAGCTAATGATCATGAGTGTCCTATAGAAGGAATTGGCAACATTCCATTGAAACTTGCTTTTTCAAAAGTTCTTGCACTTTCTAATGTTCTTTTCATTCCAAAACTTACAAAGAACTTAATTAGTGTGGGAAAGTTGCTTGATAATGGTTGTGATGTAAAGTTCAACTCCAATACTTGTTTTATCAAGAGAAAAGATGAGATCCTTGCTGATGGAACTAGATGTGGTTGAATTTTTAAGTTGAATTCTTATGAGAATGCAAACCTTTTTAAAGTTGCTTTGTTATCTAAGTGTGGCATAGAAGGTTGGGACATCCTAACTTTACATCTATGTCTTCTATGGTTAAGAAGGAGAAGGCTTTTGGTCTTCCAAAATCTCTTTCTAAATATTTCAAGCCTTGTGAGACTTGTGCCATTGCAAAGTCACACAGAAAGCCATATCAGAAGTCTTTTATAAAGACTACTTATCCATTGGAACTCATACATTCAGATGTACATTTTTCCTCTTCTAAAAGTATTGGTGGTGCAACATGTTTTGTCGCCTGAGCTACTGATCAATCTCTCCAAGGCGCCCTAAACTGGCCCTTTACAGCTTTGAAAATAGGCTTTTGTGAAGAGAAAAGTGAAATTTAATAGTGCAAAATCCTTGGCCAAAGGTCTTGTACCTTTTTTTTGGACTTAGCAGCCACTGTATAATTCTTTAGCAAGCCAATCATCTTGATTTGAGGTTGCCCTACAACAAGCAATCTTTTACTTCAAACCGTTCTTCAATCACAATCACAAATGCCAAGCAGCCTTCCTACGGAATTTCGAACTTCCGTTTAGCTTGCTTTCAGATTCGGCCGGCAATTCCTTGTCTCTGGTTGGGTGGTTTCTCCACAGTGTGTTATCCCTTTGTGTTTAGGATTTGTAAGCAGGATCTAAGGAGCTTTCCTTAAAGTGGTATTTGAGCAAGGCTTACAAGCTTGGAGAGGTGGTGCTTTTCATTGGATCTTGGTGGTATTCAACTAGTATTCTCATCCAAGGAGTGGAGCAAGGTTTCAAGTTGGTGGATCTTCCCAAATTCAATTTGCATGTTCCATATCTCTCTTAAATTTCATTGTGTTTATGGTGATTTGTGCTAGGAAATCAATTTTGGTGTCTTTTCTTGGAGTTTTAGCATGTGTAGCTCAAAATTGGTGAAGGATCTGAAATTTCCAGCAAGTTAATTCACTTTGAAATAGTTGAAATTCAGTTTGCATATTGGATCTTCCCATGTATTTGGATTCTAGGCTCTTTTGTGGCCAAATTTGGCTTGTTTTCCATGTTTCTGGCACAAAATGGAGGGTATAATTCAAAATCTAGCAAGATCAGATCAATTGATGGGTTGTAACTTTGTATTCTAGATTGCATGTGGATTTGGAAAACGTTCTTGCCACTAATTTCCAATTGTGCATGGTGAAAAAACCAAGAAAGGGCTAAAATTCATGATTTTTGCTTGTTTTTTCATGGAATTGGATGGTAGGAGGTTGCTAAACATCAATTGAAGCTGGGAATAGATGAATCATACCCTTTTTAAGCTGTCCTAGAAGTTAGAGCTAAGAATTCTAGCAATTGGGTTTGTAGGAAGTCAAAAAGTATCAAAAATTGATCAATTTTGGTGAATTTTGGGGATGGATTTCTCTAAATCCATAAAAAAATCATTCTGGATTTTTTCCAGCATGATTTGTATTTCTTTTTACCTTCCCAACAAGCTATCAGACCTATAAATTGATGGGTTGAGGCTTATGTTTCAATTCCATCAAGTTTGTAGCAATTTTGACTTCTAGAAACCAAGAAATCATGGTTCTCAGCCCATACTACTTCATAGGATCTGTATGAAGGCTTCATGGAACTCTTTTTGACGATTTAAGACTGTTTGGATCATCAATTTTAGGCTTGGTTGAGTGTTTGCATGTTTTTTGACAGATTGGTCTAGAAAAAGTGCACCCTCCTACAGCTTAATTGGTTGTTTTGAACTTGCACATGTGAGTCCTAGGTGGCAGGCTGATGTGGCAAGTGTCTTGTTCACTGGGTCTCCCTCTGTACTGAGCTTTACAACACCCAATTTGGTCTCCTGTAGCCAAAGATATGAGCATCTGAAGTTTTGCAATTTTGTGAGCAAAATTGGCAAACTTTCCAATTGTTCTGATTGCATGCATGACATTTTCCTATGTTGAAGTACTGTGCTTGCATGGAATGTCTACATGTGGTTTCTCTGAGTGATTGACATGCATGGATCGGTTAAATCCATGTTGAGTGGTCATACGCATGTACTCTGACAAGTAGATACAAAACTAGATTTTATAGTTGACAATTTTCGTAACACTAAATTTTTACATAGAATTATGCTAAGTAGAAAATCAGTTTAATGTTGCATGTCTTGCATGCTCGATTGACATTTATGAAGTAAAATTAAAAATTGAACAGTGAATCGAATTTTTGATTTCGATTGCTTAATAACTGACTGTGATTTTTTTATGAATTTTTAGAAAACGTAAAATTTAAAAAAAAAAAATTAAAAGTGCGAAAACTCAAAAATTTTAGTTTTTTCCAGTTTCTTGTAATATCTATGAAATTGACTAAAAATAGTGATTTGACCATGCTGGAGTCAAATTCAGTCTGATTTTTGGTCCACAGTACTTCACTATGAGTTAATCAAATTTTAACCAAGTTTAGTAATTTCCAAGATAGATATATCGAGATGGTCGAAGAAACTTCAAATGAAGCTGTAAATCCAGATGCACCATCTTATATGGTGATTTGTAAGTAGTTGAGTACGACACTAAATGACATGAATAATTATAATCAGATGAGAGATCAGCAAATGGAGGTTCTTTTGAATCAAGTCAAATTGATGTCTTCACCCAATCTCGGTTTTCAACCGGAGATTTATTCGGACAAAAAGAAGGAGAAGAAACCTGAGGTCATCGAGGACTGGCTGGCCAAGTGGAGTAGTTACTTCAATCTGCACGATGTTCTTGATGAGAAGAAAATTGAAAGTGTCGTGTTGTTCTTACGCGGCAAAGCGTCATCGTGGTGGCGAGATTTACCAGTGAAGCCAACTACTTGGGATGCGTTTGTGGAAGTTTTCAAGAAATCTTTTGTAGTAGCTAATGACGTGGACTACTACCTAAAGTTCATGAACTGCAAGATGGGTACAAAGAGCTTAGACTCTTATATCCAGAAATTCATAGACCTATGGAATAGGGTTCCATCATTAGATGCGAAGTTGACATTATGGCAGTTTGTCCTAGGTTTGCCAGCGACTATCAGAATGAATAAATGCGAAATGTGTTTCAAAGCCTCGAGGATGCGTTTTGGATTGCGAAAGCATATGATTCCACAGTGGCATCATCCAGGAAGCAATTTGCGCAAATTCCAACCACTTTGAAAACCAAGAAGGTGTTAAAAATTGTCACTTCTCACTTGAAATTAGTTCATGTAAATATTGATCAAATATTAGAATATGTTGATGATCTGATTTCACACGTGTGGAGCCTGTTCCCACGTGTGAAAGGATGTACTTTTTATGTTTGTATATATCTAAATTGATTTTGTATCATTCTAGTTAGTGTGAACATGAAATGACTAGTTTTTAGTCAAGTTGACTAGTCACCTACAAATTAGCTTTTCCTTGCATGTGCATGAGTAAATGCTCCCACATGGCAAGTGGATGTTCACACGTGTGTATAGAGTACTAGAAGATAAGAGTTGACCATTTTCCTTAGATCCTATTTGGTAGGGAATATTTCTCTATTCTAGGAGACTAGCTTTTTGGATTTTAGTCATATTCTAGAAGGTCAACTATTGGACAAGGATCAAGGATGGATCAAATGGATAGATCTGAGTGATGTGGCACTCTTCACACATGTGAAGACCTGCTGGACTGTACCAAACTCATGGATGTACTTGATCCATAAAAGGATTATCATTTTGCTAAGAAGATTGATGAGACTTTTGCACTCTACACTTTTGTGAGGTTCTAGTCATTTGTCGTGTGATTTTTATGTATGATTGCTATCTAGTATCATTGTACTTGTTGTTTCAGGTGCAGGTCATACTGTGGACAATACTCCACACGTGTGAGGCCGCTCTCACTAAAAAATGATGTGTTGATCCATTGCTCTTGCTTAAGTCCAAGTGGAGTGAATCTAGATCAAGATCTAATGTGTAGAACTTGATAGATTCATTGATTAAGCAACCAATAACTCTCTATGATTGTAAAGTACAATCATTATTGTCCTAAAAATTGTAAAATTTATCATGGTATTAGAGCTAAGTAAGAGAGTGATCATTGAATCATAAATCTTGTAAAGATCATTGGCAGAATTTGTTTTTGGCCAATACCAGTGAGGGCGAGTTCTTCTAGAGTGATAGCTTGTAATCATTTGGATCAAAAAGACTTGGAGGCTGTATATGTACTTTTCACACGTGTGAAACCGTACAACAACTTTCAATTCAAGTTACTTTGTGTTTGTTGGTCCCAAAATCACAATACTAGTTCATTTTTAGTGCTTTTTGAAGCATAGTATTGATCTAGATTCATTCTAGCTAATGCCTATGACCAAACAGTGCTTTGGATCATTGAAGCATTTTTTTTTAGAGTCTAAGATCAGATCTTAGAGGCTGATTTGTTCATATCCTTAGTTGAAGTGAAATCTCTAAAAAAAGTGTAAAGCAATTTTTTTTGTGAGAGTGAAGGCTAGGAATTTTTGGAAAGATCTTTGAGTATCATTCAAGTTTGTGTGCTAGTTTGATAGAGACAAGCCTATAGGCATTCTTGTAAGCTTTAGGCCTTTTCATAGATCTTTTGTGATTTTAAAAAGCATTCATTCTAAAATGCCATCCATGGGTGGATATTTGATGGAATCAAGTGAGAGACTCACTTCCACAAATTATTCCATTTGGAAAGTGAGAATGGAATCACTCCTAGTGATCCATGATCTATATGATATAGTTCAAGGAGTAGAGGAAGAGCCTCAAACTCCCCAAGAACCAGCCAAATACAAGAAGAGAGCAAGATTAGCTCTACATTGCATAAAGTTAAATGTATGCAATGACCTCTTGAAAGAGGTGTCCTTTTGTACCTCATCCAAAGAGGCTTGGGATTCATTAAAGAGCATTTATGAATCCAACAATACTTTAAGAATCCTCATGCTAAGAAATCAAGTTTTCCAAAGCATGAAAGAAAGTGGAGAGAGTGGACAAGAGTATGTCCTTAGGATCAAATCTCTTAACAAGGAGTTAAGTGCAATAGGAGAGAAGATCCAAGATCAAGAACTAGTACAAATCATTTTGAATGGTCTAGGTGATGAGTTCACAAACTTATTCCAATCATTTGCCATTCAAGTGCTCTCTTCCATCCATTGAAAAGTTGCACAATGTTCTTGTGGCCGAGGAGAGTAGGCTTCTACACCTCAAGACAAGAATGGTTATCATGTCACTTAATGGAGGAGAGGAGAAAGCTAACTTTACATCTAAAGGTAAGAAGAAGCAAAATCCATTCAAGAAAAATCAAGGCAAGGAGGCCGAGATGAAGAATGGAGGATCTACCTCCAAAGGCAAAGTGAAGAACAAGGCAAAAATAAAGTGTTTCTTTTGTGGGAAGAAAGAATGCATTAGAAGATAATCATACTTGGAATCTTGTAAATCTTCCAAGAGGAAAGAAACCACTTACATGTAAGTGGATTTATAGAATTAAGTACAATCAAGATGGATCTATTAGTAAGTACAAAGCTAGGCTTGTTGCTAAGGGTTCAAATAAAAGGATTGGATTATGAAGAAACATTTGCACTTGTAGCTAAGCTTGTAACTATTAGATTAATCATTTGCATTGCTCCTTTGTTCAAATGGGATCTCTACCAAATGGATGTGACAAATGCCTTCTTGAATGGCTTCTTAGAAGAGGAAATCTACATGATGCAACCCGAGGGCTTCATCAAGGTTGGTGAGGAGCAAAAGGTGTGCTACTTAAGGAAGAGCCTATATGGAGATGCATGTTTGATAAGTAAATGTGGATCCTTGATTGCTCAAGGTAGGAGGCATGGTAAACTTTTCAAGCTTGATGCATGTGTGATCTCTAATCATGAAGGATGTATGGCTAGGGAGCAATTGACAAACCAAGAAGTTTGGCACAAGAGGTTGGGCCATCCCAACTTCAAATCTTTGGAGGTAATGGCAAAGAAAGAGCTTGTTCTTGGTCTCCCTAAAAGTCTTGTTGCAAACAATAGTGTTTGTGAACATTGTGCCTTGTCCAAATCTCATAGACTTGCTTATTCTAGATCTACTTCTAGATCTAAAGAAGCTTTTCAACTTGTGCATTCTGATATTCATTCTTCTAGTACAACTAGCAATGGTGGGGCAAAGATGTATGCAACTTTCATTGATGACTTTAGTAGGTATACTTGGATCTATCTTCTTAAAAGTAAGGATGAAGTGTTTGCTGCATTTGTCAAGTTCAAGAATGAAATGGAAAACCAATTCAATACAAAGATCAAATGCTTAAGATCTGATAATGGAGGGGAATACACCTCAAATAGGTTCAAAGACTTTTGTATAGCACATGGGATTAAGAGGGAGATGTCTAGTCCTAGGACTCCACAACAGAATGGAGTGGCCGAGAGGAAGAATAGAACCCTTTGTGAATGTGCCAAGGCAATGAGACTACATGCTAATCTTGCTAAGTCTTTTTGGGGGGAAGCTTTAGCATGTGCTAACTATCTATGTAATAGATGGACAAGTGCTTCCTTGGATGGTAAAACTCCTCATGAGGTTCTTTATGGTAGAAGGCCGAGTGTCAAGCATTGTAGGATCTTTGGATGTACATGTTTTGTCAATATCACACTTGATGATAGAACTAAAGAAGATCCTTCATCAAAGAAGGGTGTGTTTGTTGGCTATAGTGAAGTAAGCAAGGCTTACAAAGTGTACATTCCTTCTACAAAGAAAGTTGTCATAAGTAGGGATGTCATCTTTCATGAAGAGAATGTTTCCAATGTTGTTGATGTTGATGTTGATGTGCCTACTAATCATCATGATGTGCAAGATGTCTTGGATGAAGATGGAGATGCCACTTCAAAGCAAACTTCAAGGAAGACTCAAAGGCAAAGGGCTAAGCCATCAAGGCTAACCTATGATGAAAAAGGAAAGCAAGTGGTGGACAACTCTAACCTTGCTTTTCTTACCTCTTTTGATGAACCAACTTGTGTAGGTGAAGCAATTCAAAAGAAGGAATGGATCCAAGCCATGGATCATGAGCATCAAGCACTCATCAAAAGCAACACATGGAGGTTGGTAAAGCTTCCAAAGGACAAGAAGGCAATTGGTTGTAAGTGGATCTTCAAGATCAAGACAAATCAAGATGGATCAATCAACAAGTACAAGGCAAGGTTGGTGGCAAAGGGGTATGCTCAAGAATATGGTATTGACTATGATGAGACCTTTGCACCCGTGGCAAAGATGGTAACTATTCGAATCCTAATCTCTCTTGCAACTCTTTATGATTGGGATATGTGGCAAATGGATGTTACTAATGCCTTCTTGAATGGTGATCTTGAAGAAGATATTTACATGGAGCAACCCGAGGGCTATGTTTCACATGATGAGCCTAATCATGTGTGCTATCTCCAAAAGAGTTTGTATGGGCTAAAGCAAGCACCAAGGAGTTGGTATGCTAAGCTCAATTCCTTCTTACTTTCTCAAAACTTTGTTATGAGTGAGTATGATCATTCTCTCTACTTTAGATTTAATGAAAATGATATCACTTTACTTTTGATCTATGTTGATGACATTATCTTAAGTGGTGGTAACAATCTAGATATAGATGAAATCAAGATGGCACTCAAAAGAGAGTTTGAAATTCAAGATCTTGGTAAACTTCATTATATCTTAGGAATAGAGATTATTAGAACTTCTAAATCTACATTCATATGTCAAGAAAAGTATGTTAACTCTATTCTAAAAAGGTTTCATATGGAAGATTGTAAAGTTGTTTCTACTCCTATGGAATCAAATGTAAAACTAACTACAAGAAGTAATGAAAGATCCTTCAAGGACATTACTCTCTATAGAAAGCTAATAGGATCTCTTATATGGTTAACCATCACAAGACCTGATCTAAGCTTTGTGGTTGGTAAACTAAGTCAATTTATGCAAGATCCTAGTGAGGCTCATTGGAAGCTAGGAAAGAGAGTACTTAGATACATCTCGGGATCTAGAGATTTTGGCATCTTGTATGGAGGTACTACACCTAACCTTTGTGGATTTTCAGATTCAGATTTTGCAGGTGATCAAATGGATAGGAAGTCAACAAGTGCCTTTGCAATCTATCTTGGAGATGGAGTGGTCTCATGGCTATCAAAGAAGCAACCAACTATCTCTCTATCTTCCACCGAAGCCGAGTACAAGGCATTAACAACATGCACCAAGGAGATTCTTTGGATCAAGAGGATGTTATTGGATCTTCACTTGCTGGAACCAGAGAAGACTCCAATCATACTTTGTGATAACCTTTCAGCCCAAAGCTTGGCAAGCAATCCTATTTTTCATGCAAGGAGCAAGCACATTGAGATTGCTCACCATTTTGTGAGAGATCAAGTCATTGCCAAAGAGGTGGAGCTTCAACATGTCTCTTCAAAGGAGTGTGTGGCTGATATCTTCACCAAACCATTGGGAAAGGACCTATATTTAATGCATAGATCTAATCTTGGAATGTGCTGAAAGACTATGTTGAAACTAGCATCCAATGTTGAAGAGGGAGTGTGAAAATTGTCAACATTTCCTAGCTAGTTTGAGGCCTAAATTGGCTAAAATAGTAAATAGTTTTGGTTCTGGAGTTTCACACGTGTGAACCAGGCCACAATGTTTGTATTTACTGTATTTTTTCAGTATGATGAAGTGTCAAACTTCATACCCTTCAAAATGAGACCATTTTGATGTATTTTGGTCATATAAGCCATTTTTAGCTATTTTTCCTATATAGGGAATATCTAGGGTCAAGTACCTTCTAGAGAGAGGAGAGAGAGTCATCTTCCTCATCCATAAATAGTAGGGAAGTCGTGGAGAACAGGTTGGAGAAACCTTTTGTATGCTTCATTGAGATCAATAGATCATTGTCATTGTTTCTTCCTCCATTGAGAGCATTGTTGTGTGTATTGTCTTCAAGCTATTGTGTATGATCTTAGGTGCTTTCCAAAAGTGGTAGGCTGATGTATTATGGACTGTATAATGCTATTTTGGGCCGCACTTGATGTTTATGGAAGTTTCCATTTGTGATAAATGCTTTTTGATCAAGTTCTTTGCATTCTAGGTAGCATAGAATGTGTTGCCAATTCCTAGCTTATGTAGTTTGGAATGCAAGCATTCAAGCCAATGATCTTGGAGTTTAGATCCACTTAGGATCTGTATTTTTCACAATGACCGCCGCGGAGTACAAGCAAGGTTACGATCATGGATATGTCGGCCTTAAGGCTTTTATGGAATCCCATGGATTGTTTCCAATCGTAAACTCTTAACCTTTATTGTTTTGTGATTGTTTACTTTGTGGTTTACAAGTAAGTTTAATCCCAATTTAATTAAATCTTTGATTCTATTTTGTAGAGAGGCTCTACAACTTCAAGTGTTCGTGATGTGGAAGAAAATGTGGAGAGAACGTGGAAGAGTACGTGAATGAGAGCGAAGGGGAGTTTGAAGATGTGGACACCAATGTACACCTACAAGATGAAGGAGGCGAGGAGGGAGGAAGTGATGATGAGTAGAGGTTTTTAAAATAAATGTAAGGCCTTGTAGAAGGCAATGTAGGAAGAGAGAATTTATTCTCTCATCAATGTACTTGTTTTTAAATCAATCAATATAATGTTTTGGCATCACATCATTCTTGCAAAATTTTTGAATGCATATATTTTTAATCCATGAATGCAAATGTATAGTCTAATGAATGCACATCTATTGATTGCAAATGTATCTATTGATGTATTCAATGCAATGTATAGTCTATTTAATGCACATCTATGCAATGCAAATGTATCCATTGATGAATTCAATGCAATGTATCTATTTTAGCACATGATTTGCACGCTAGAATGCACAATAAAAAGTAATGGAAAGCACAATGAAAAATAATGGAAACCACAATATAATGCATCAATAGATAACACATTAAGTTATCAAATGAATCAAAATAAATGTGAATTTACCTTTACTATTGTGTCTCCATTGTTTTGCAATCTTTTCTTTTCCTTTTGCATGGACTTGATCTTTGAATCTTTTGCAATGAAAGCTCATTTTTCATTTTTCATATCCAAACCTACATCACAAACAAAAAAGATCTTAAAACTTACACATACTATTAACATCCATCAATGAACTAAAAATCCTAAACACTATCAATCTTCTCACTCACATTGTCCCTTTTTATAGTAGAGAGGAGGACCCTGGCCTCTAAATCCTATTGGTCCATTTCTGCCTCCCTAATAATTCAAATTTAAAAAAGAGTGGGAACCCATCCAAATTGGAGAGAAATCCAATTTTATTCACTAACTTGACATTTAGGCCCTGCAACATTAAAAGTCCCGCAAAAAAGGCCTAAAGTCCTTTTATTGACTTGTAACTAATCAAATAACTATGTGATAATCGGGTTGGACTTACACACGCAGGGTGCCGAATCTCTCTCACTTATTAACTAGGGTTAGGGTTTTCTTGGAATCCGCAAACCCTCCAACAACTATTGTCTAGAAACCAATCTCATTCTCACTCCCAACTATACTCTCTTTTTCTCTCTCTCACACAACACAAAAATAGAAAGTCACCTCTAGTTTTGGAGCGAACCATATTTTGGTTCGCGCCAAATGTTTTTTTTTTTTAACAAAAAATTTTGCGTGGATAATCCAGACAAATTTCAGAAACCTATCCGCGTGGATACCGCGTGGATATAAAAAAAAATTCTATCCATGCAGTATCCATGGCCTCAACTCTCTAGATTTTGAGTGGAGAAAACAAATTTCGCGTGGATAATTATCCACGCAATATCTACGCGAAAGTTGAGCCTTTTTTATTTAATTGTTACTATGATGTGGATAATCCATGCGTGGATTATCCACGCGAAATTAGAATTCCTATTTTCGGCTCTGGGTGTCGGAGGTTTGATCGGCTGCAAGATTAGACCCAGAACCTCCGGTCGAGATTTGATCCAAACCCTTCGGTCGAGATTTGATCGAAAACCCGTCGGTCGAGATTTGATAGAGTCTCTTCGGTTGAGATTTAATACAGTCTCTTCGGTTGAGATTTGAATGTGCGCTCTAGTTGAGAATTGAGCGATGGGCTTCAGGTGAGAATTGAGCGATGGGCTTCGGTTGAGATTGGAACCCTGATTTCAAGGTTTCAATCGGTCCACATGGCAACGAAAATAAGAAAAAATAAATAAAAAAACATCTTTTTCAAAGGCCCTTGCCGGGCTCTAAGCCTAAGCCTTCTCTAATGCTTGAATTCTGATTTGTGCTTAATGAACATTACTGTAGACCACCTAGAATAATCATAGATTGCTTTTCTCCATCTCTAAGCTCAAGCACTTCATAGATGACTATTTATGCACCACTTGGAACTGAGGATCTATAGTAAAGATTGACTTCCATTATAGGATTGCCAAAATTGTCCACAATTTGCCTAACTTTGGTTTCTTAGATTCTCAGTTCTAGCTATGGTGGCATTGGTTTTCAAATCTTGATTGCAGCAAGTGGAGAATATCAGTTAAGTTAGCACTAACCAAATTCACTTATTGCAAGGGGGTCAACGATCCACTCTTTAAGACTAATGGATTTTGTTTTCTGTTAGCTAATGTAAAGGCACTAAGCTCTCCCTTAACCATCCTTAGAGGGAGAGGGAGAGGGAGAGGTGCCTTCCTCGTTATGCATGATGCACAACTTCTTTTATGGGAATGAAATGATAAGTGAAAAAAATTTCATCAAAAGATTCTGTGTCCATGTATGGCAACTTTACTTTCATACATATCAGATGAATATTAAACAATTCATGTGGCACATAGTAAATGGCCAACTCTGCGGATATGCAACCACATCTACATCTAAGTACTAAAGATGGAGGGGTAATTTGAAAGCACTATAAAATAAACAAAAAAACATTGTGGTATATCGCAAATGCATTGCCACAATTTTTTTTGAATAAAAAACAAGATTATTTTTTATCGGATGCAAGGTAATTAGCTATCTTCAAATCCTAATTGTCTTAAAATTGTGGCATAAGAATTAGCATTTCCTTTTATTATCACAAAGATTGAACTATGATTCAAAGTGTGAACATGAATAGAGATACAACAACAATCAGTATTAAGAAACATATGTAAAATGATTTTGTATGGTGCAAGGCCCTGACCGAGGGCCTTCCTTGCCCGAGGGCGGGAGCCCGAGGGCACGGCCCCGACCTGCAAGGAAGGCCCGAGGTCCTCGGGCCTTCCACGATGTAATGTCAGGTGAGAAGGTAGAGAGAGAACACACATTCAGTAAGGAGAACGCACATTTCGTAGAGAGAGAGAGAGAGAGAGAGAACGCCCATTCCGAAAAAAGAGGAGAGAGAACACACATTCTGTAGAGAGAGAGGAGGTGCTTTCAAAATATAAAGCAAACCTGAGCACCTGGCATTACGTACTATGGAATGGGCTCGGCACATGCCATTCTGCCCGGTAAGCCTTTCCAGAATTGTTTTAGGAGAGGCCCGAAGGGGCCAAGCCTAAAAATTTTTGGAAAGCCGAACCGGGCAGAATGGCCTGTGCCCCCGACTCATTCCATTGCGTAATGGATTCTTTGACTTTTCCACATGCCATTTATAACGCATAAACAGCACTTCAACTTTTTTTGGACCAGTCAAAAAGTGCCACGTGGTAGGCTGACGCGTCAGGATTGAAACGCGTCTGGAATGGGCGTCAGATTTTTTTTTTTTTAAACAGTGATATATTCTGCTTTTTAAAGAGCTAAAAAACTGGGTAAAATACTCACAAAGAATCCATTAAGTGCATGAAAATAGGTAATCTTGTATTCAATAATTGTTGTTTGTGACCATGTTGGTGTGATATGGCGGACCTTAGGGATGCTTGGAAGGAAAAGAGAGGGACCTAAATTTTTTACTTTCTCTTTTGCGTTTGCTTTTGCGTTTCTATTTTCCATCTTGTTGTCTTCACGACTATCCCTTCATATTCTTCCTCAAGGATCATCGCCATCTCTCTCTCTCTCTCTCTCTCTCTCTCTCTCTCTCTCTCTTGCTTGCCTGCCTCATTGCTTTTGCTTTTGCGTTTCTATTTTTCATCTTGTTGTCTTCACGACTATATCCCTTCATATTCTTCCTCAAGGATCATCGCCATCTATCGATCTATCTATCTATCTCTCTCTCTCTCTCTCTCTCTCTCTCTCTCTCTCTCTGGCCTGCCTCATTGCCTGCCTTGAAGAAAGAAACAGTTGAAGTCAACAAGAACATCAAAAGCTGGTATCATCACACGAGCAAAGCAAGCTCTTACGTTGCATGTGAGTATAGTATGGCAAGTGAAAGCTGTGACTACCAAGAAGATACTGGGTAGCTTGGGTTTGGGATCATCTGATTGTAAGTATCTTACGGGAGAAAACAGGGAGTCTAAGTTATTCACAGCAACTATGATCTGCGATTTGCCACAGGAAGTACTCGAAAAAATACTGACATATTTACAAGTTCGGAACTTAGGTAAATGCGTTTCGGTGTGCAAGAAGTGGAAGAGTTTGGTGGATTCGCAGACGTTTCAAACTGCAATGGCACAAGTAGAAGGGCCCAAGTCCTTTCTTCTCTTCCATGGATTAAATTGGCAAATGACTTTGGAGCAGATTATTGTCGACGGCTGGATTGTCTTTGACATCAACAATTCTAGCTGGTTTACTCTGCGCAACAACTTTCTTTTGTCCCACTTGAATGAATATTCGTCTTCATATTTGCCCACCTTTTCTGCGGTGTCAGAGGGAGGATTGATCTGCGTGTTCTTCCGCAATTGGGGTCTAAGAAACGGGAAGTGGAATTTATTGGGACTTGTATGCAATCCTGTCACCAAGGCCGTGAGAAAACTGCCTTGCCTAGAATTGGATTTTACTGACCTTAATGTTGTGATAATATTGCACATGGATGAACACGGAGGCAGGGCATACAAGGTCTTTTTTCTTTCCAAAGTGACATTTTGCCTATATGATTCAGAAGCGAAAATCAAGAGCTGGGACACGCTTCACAGGCCATCATCAAAAGGGGACACTCCGCTATCAGGTGTTATGCTGAGATCAACCCTCTACATTCTATGGAGGTCTGACTTTGGCAGGCTCGCTGTTGCGGCTTATAATATAAACAAGCATGTTTGGAGTGAAAAAGTTCATGTTCCTGCTTTGCCCGCTAATATTATAGAGAAGAGCTTGAGCCCACCGCAATTGCAACTGGTTATAGTCAACCACGACATATTCTTAACAGGAATATTTACGTGCCTTTCCTGTAGAGCGAACTGTTCCATAATCTGGAAAGTGATGGAAGCAAATGACGAGAAAGGCATAGTGCTTGATGAATTAGCAAGGACTTGTGTCAAGGAAATGATTCAATTGTCTCTTGTTAGCAAAACTCCAACTCCGGAAGTGGCTGAAAATTGTATTGTAGTTACAGAGCGTACCTCTCAAGGCGGGCTCTTTGTCATGATTTACGACTTGCATGGAAAGGTATGGCGGCATATTCCTCACTCATGCAAGGCCACTTGTGAGTGCTGCCGGTTCTGTATAGGCCTTACCCGTCTATGTCAACCTCAAGGAAGATGGATGAGCTTAAACATGGGCGCAAAAGTATAAATTGTTCTGTTGAAGAAGAAGTAATGCCATGTTGCATACTGACAGGTTTGTTGGCGTTGCTTGGAGCCAATTCTTTGAGGAATTCATTGATATAAGAAAATAATGGCTTCCAACTATTCTGTATTATAAGTGGTTTTTTATTTAGGCATCATAGGGTAGATTTTTAATCTTCGTGTTTTTCCTAGAACTTTAAAACAAAAGAACGATCTAACATTCATATTCAGAAGAAGGTCTGTATATTCCTGCCTAGACATTTAGACGCGAAGATTGATGCCTTTCACGTTGACGAGCTGCGTAAGAAGCTTACACAGTTGACATCAAAGTAGACTTCTGATATATATCCTCCTATAGAAGGACAACAAAATTTCAATTCATGACTACTGAAATCACGATGCATCTTATTTGCTTTTCATTGTTATTGCTTCATCAGCGACCTTGTACTGAAAACCGAAATCTGTCCAGAATCTGCAGTTAGGCACTTGCATGCCGTTGTTAGGCTGATACACATTATAGAGCATTTCCAGAAAAAAAGGATGCGTTGAGAGTACTGTTCTACTGAAAGTAGTCAATGAATCCATGTTGTGAATACGAGAGATATTTGATGTTGTTGTTGTTGTTGTTATGATCATGCATTTTTTTGACAGTGTGCTATCGTATCTGGGTATCAAGAGAGTGACTAGATATAGCTACAACCAAAATCTTATAAAATGTACAATCATATGAACTCATTATGTGGGAACTCACCATGCAATGGCCATGGCTGTGGAAGACTAGATTTACGCTACATATCTCATGCAATTGACATTGCAAGTAAACTACAAATTCATGAAGTCAAGATGCATGTCCATTGTTATGCTTGATCAGCTTCACCTTGTACCCAAATGGGAAATCTGTCTAGAAATTGCAATTAGGCACTTGCATGCCATTGGTGAGGCTCAAACATGCTATAGAAAAATTCCAAAAAGGGCTTAGCATTGATCCAAAGATTGAACATACTCTATATGTCTTTCTTATTTACTCAAAGTAATGACTTATTTGCGGCGAATTCCAGAGAAATTATTTATTGTTGTGATCCATTGTTGAGACAATGTGTGCTGCACTATGTATAGGGGAAGCACGAGGAAGGGGTATTTCATTGGTGTAAAGCCATTACTAGCAAATCGCCAAAAATGTGAAAAAAGATGATAATTGTTTTTAATAAAATTTGAGAAATCCATGCTTATTATTGAGAGTATATACACATTACAAATTATTATTCGCTGTTTTAAATTATAGTAGTGCAACTTACACATTTGTAAGGTTCATGTGATGAGGCCTAAATATGTACTATGTTTTGCAGTGACCAATTTGGTGCACTATATCTCAAGTTATAGTCTTCTGAAGTTTTGTTTTTTAGTGAGTAAAATCTGCTGAAAATGCAAATTATTCTGGTACATGTTTGCTTTTCCTCAACTTTATGGTACATGGTACTGTGCTTGTGGAAATTGGTTGGTTTTTAGATCTGTAGATGGAGTAATGCCAAGCCGGTTCATCAAAGGAAAACGGTCCAATTTTCTCATTGGAATAGATGTTAAGTGACAAATATTATTTAAAGCTAAAAAACTGAATTCACTTCATGAATTTAATACTATGGTTGAGTATAGGCAAAAGTTCAGTTTAGTGCTATTACGCATTTTTGTGGATGATTTTTGCGTATTCAACCTAGTTATGGGATAACTTTTTCATGGAAATGAACTTTTCAACCCAGTTATGGGATAACTTTTTTTCTACAGTGATTCACTTTACATTTACTATGTGTCTTTAAACCTCCTTTGTGCCTTAGTAGAATGAGATTTTTAGGGGGCAAAAAATTTTAAGGTGGTAGTGGGGACATCAAGAGTAGTAAGTTTGCTTTGTAAATGTATTTTGCAATAGGGGTTTTTTGGAAATCCCTAGAAATAATTGCTTAATATCGAATATTAATCTTCAGAATAGAATTCATTTAGTGGAATTCATAAAAGATATCTTCACAACCATGAGATTAGTTACAGATTTGCATGTAACTTGTGATGAGGAAAATAGAAATTTAATACATGGACCACGTTGGGCATGTTAGTATGAAAGAAACTTATTTCTTAGAATTAATACTCTCTGATCTAGAGGGATTCAAAAGCTTATCACTAGTCTAGAAGGGTTAGTAATGTGATAATGAACCAATTTGATCCTTATGCTTAAATCACAAAATCATGTGTGGATCTTGTATATCCATTTGAAAGACATGTCAGTCATCCAAATGAATGGATTTTCTAGTCTTTGGTTGTGAAGGATATTTTCTTGTAAGGATTATAGGACTGCTAGATGGATCCATGGATCTCTAGAAAAGTCAGATTTTGGGGAGGGAAAGCTAGTGTATATGGGACACCGATATCAGTAATTTCAAAGGGGAGGTTCTTGGACCATAAGGATCTAATTGGCAATGTACGGTTTCGATAAAGTCGATACAAAACCATTGGTTAGATTTTATGGGGTATTTTATGAAATTCTAAGGTTCAAAAAAACTATCCCACAATTTACAAAATCAGAAGCCTTATCATCATGTGAATTACTACTTGTATGAATAAGACTTGGAAATTTAGTAAATTTCAGAGGAATTGTATTTCAACTTCTTAAAGCCAAGTTGTCTCTTATGTTTAGGTGGATTTTAGATGGATGATGGTTATTGTCACTCAAGTTGAAAATTTTTGGAAGAAAAGTCCTAGTTTTAATAGAGTAAATCCTTATTCTCTAAGGATTGTGAGGAACAATCTGGAACTAATTTAAAAGGTAGTTTGAAATTTGGAATCATTATTTATAAGTAGTACAGAGAAAGGTCAAATTTATTAATCCTAGTTTTGTTTGGGATAGGAGTAGGTTTGATCATAATGTTGAGTTTGATAGATCATAATGATTCCAAGAATGACAACTTTATCTATATGGAATAATGCCAAAGTAAACTTTCATTGATTTGTATAGAAGTATTCAGGTCCTGACTAGAGGCAAAAAAGCAATGACTTCATTTTTACAAGTATCCATGTCTCTCTCTGAGTGATAGAATCTTGTCTGTCCTATTGACTACTTTACATTGATCTGATTCGAATTCTACGTTGTGTCCTAAATCTGTAATTCTGCTTATAAAGAGCAGATTTGTAGAAAGATTTGGTACATGAAGGACACTTGAAAGTAGTTTGGATTGATCATTTGCAAAGCTTAATCTTATGTACCTTCACCTCTGATAGCTTGTGTGCTATTGTCGCTCAGGTGAACATACTTCTTGGTACTGTAAGGCGTATAGGACTCAAAACAGCCGATATTGTTGGTCATGTGTTGAGTGGCTCCGAAATCAAGAAACCAGGAGCTGTCGTCTGATGCTTTTGATGGCTCATCATGAATGCATCGTGGTCCACTTCTTGACTGGGTTGAGGTGCTTCTGCAGCTGCATTAGCCATCTAATTTGATTGCCCTTGTTGTTGTTCTTGGCTTGTAGTATACGACATTCTTGGATCTCGTGGTTGGTTCGTTTGCAATATTTGCAGAACAACTGCTTCTTTGTTGGTGGATTCGACTGCTCTTGACATTGTGTCAACTTCTGACTCGACTTTGCTTGTTTCGAGCCTTTTTTCTTCTCCTTACTCGAGCTTCTATTGGTATATTGGTATATAAGGTGTGAGAGTCGATTGTTGAGGAATTGGAGGGTTCGTTCCTTCTTGTGTCTTCTTGCAAGAACATTGTAATGACCCTTGAAAAAGTCAATTTTGGGTGTGTCAAAATGATCATCACCTAGTTATCATATGAGCTTGGCAAGCTTGAAAGCAGTGTCATTACTGCGTATTAATCTTCTATGACTGATCTGACAATGACCATCTATTGTAGCAGGTTCTTGAACTGTTTGATGTGATTCTTCTGTGTATCACCATTCGTCCGTGGTTCTTCAGTCGAATCCTCCAGAAGATCAAGCCGAGTGCACACACAGCCCACAAGGTATACTCTTGAGTCTATCTGTCTCTTGATACAAGAACCAACGACAGTCGTAGAGGCACTCAGCCAACCAGACTCTGATCTTTGGAGAGAAGCTATGAACAAAGAGTATTCATCTCTAATCAAGAACCAGACATGGTCATTAGTCGAAGCTCCTATTGGTTGCAATAATATTGATTGCAAATGGATCTTCAAGATCAAATACAATGCCAATGGAGCAATTGACCGAAGGAAGGCAAGATTGGTAGCACGAGGATTCACCCAGATCCCGAATGTTGACTACAGTGAGACTTTTAGTCGAGTCGTCAAACATTCGTCAATCTGAATGCTCCTTTCTTATGCTGCAGCTGCTGACCTCAAAGTGCATCAACTTGATGTACAAACAACCTATCTGAATGGAGTGATATAAGAAGATATCTACATGATCCAACCCAAAGGATACGTTCTGGAAGCTATGAAAAATCATGTCTGTAAACTCCACAAAGCACTATAGGGCTTGAAACAGTCTACCAGAGCTTGGTTTCAGAGGATCAACACATTCCTCATTAAACAAGGATTCAAACCAAGCACTGTTGATTGCAACGTCTATTCCAAGTCAGTACAGCAATCCTTTATCATCATCACCTTGTACGGGGAAGATATGTTGCTCTTTAGCAGCGATACCAATATGATCAAGGATTCTAAGCATATGTTATTTTCAGAGTTCAACATGACTGATCTGGACGAAGCTCACTTCTGTCTGAGAATTTAAATCTACAGAGACAGAGCAAATCGACTGATTTACATCACTCAACAAAGGTATCTTCACAATGTTCTTAACAAATACAATTTGATGAATTGTAAATTAGCTCACTCACCAATGGATCCAAGCCTACATCTGTCAAGGGACCAATGTCCCCAGACCAAGCAGGAAGTGGAGCAAATGAGAGAATACCCTTATCGATCAATAGTAGGATCTCTCATGTATGCAATGGTCTGTACAAGACCTAACATCTCTTTTGTTGTAAGCTCACTCAGCCAATACATGGCTAATCCTGGCATTACCCATGGGAAGGCTCTTATACGAGTCATGAGATATATTCGAACTACCATGGACCAGTGCATCTGCTATGGAGATGTCAGCAACAACAATCTCCATCAGTTAAGTGGTTATTCTGATGTAAGATGGGGAGGAGATGTAGACAATCGTAAATCCACATCTGGATTTACATTCTTCTTCAACGGTGGTCCTATCTCATGGAACAGTCGTAAGCAAACTTTTGTCGCACTTTCTTCTACACAAGCAGAATACATTGCTGCTTCTCAATCTATCAAGGAAGCATTTTGGTTGAGAAATTTACTGTCAGATGTTAATCTGAATCAGTATAGTCCTACAATTTTATTTCTCAACAAGAAAGTAAGTTTAATGTACTGCAAAACGTAGGATATGGTTGCAGACATATTCACGAAAGCACTCAATAAGCTTAGTAGGGCACGCGGTTTCGTCCACTATTGTCTTATGCTCTACCGCTTCATTGACATGTATACTTGATATACGTAGTCTGATACAGTTCTTTGTTCTGCATTCAGATCTGTGTTAATATTGTTATGCTTATTATTCATTCTGTCTAATCTTTCTAGTTGCTCTTTCTGGTAATAGACGACTAACATTTAGTCTTGTCTTTTGCAAATGTTTCGTGACTAATTATCAGTCGAGCATTGTCTAGCTCTTCGTGAATCATTCACGACACATAATTTGTCTTTCTATTTGTGACAAATTATTCTTCTGGATCGTCATTTATTATGTTTGCCTACGTAATCTAGAATGACCGTGATTTCCATCACTAAAGTTCTGTTCATTTTGATAGGCGTAGTCATGCTTATGGAGAGAGTCATATAGCTCGTTCTCCTACGCACAAATATTTTCTATTCGAGTTTGTTTCTCGTTCGTGTTTCGTTTCTCGTTTGTGTTTCATTTCTCGTTTGTGTTTGTCTTACCCCTATGAGCTAAATTTTTGTTTCTAACATTCGACACCTTTCTCAATTCTCGTTCCTCTCCCTCTCTCTCTCCAACACTTGGGACATATGGAGCACACTTTATGAAGTGATATGTCACTACAAAGTTGCATCTGAGAAAAATGTTCTTTTTGCTCAAAATGTAAGAAGGTGATTCTGTCCAGAATCACGTCAATTAGTTTAAAACTCTACTAGAGCATATGGTAGCCATAGGTTCAACGATTGAAGATTCTGACATTGTCATAACCTTACTTTCTAGCATGCCACCCTCTTATGAAAATTGGGTAGTGATGATTTCCACTCACACAGATCTAACTGTGGGGGCTGGAATACAAGGCCAAAGGAGCATCTCAATGGAGCCTAGGAGAATTGAGGAAAGAAGCACCTTGCAGGGAAGGAGCCTATGTATATAATAATTTTGTGTAATTAATGGCCCAAGTATGGCATCTTGCATGTATAAGCCCATCAATAGTTAGTCATGTTAGGCCCCAGTTCGGCATCCTGAGTGTATAAGTCCAACTTGTGGTGCCATTAGTCACTAGGGGGCAAGGAAACAATTTTGGCAAGTCTCAAGGTTTAAACTTAGACTTTAAAAAGTATGTAAAAGTCAAAGTCAAGCTTCCAAAAAGAAACTTGCATTGTATTTTGAGACTTGAAATGGCTCGTCCTATAAGCAAAAGTGGAAAGTGAACTCCACAAGCTTCTATGAAAGGAAGTCCATTGTATGTCATTTCTATCCTTAATGCAAAAGAGCTAAGTGCTGCTAAATGTGGTGTTTGGCTAATATTAGTGTAACTTTGTGTGTGATGCATTTCTTTCTAGGTGTTGCTATCTTAGCCACTTTTTAGCGTGTATGCCTAACCTTGGAGTGTATCTTATTTAGTTATGCTTATAGAGAGAGAGTAGGAGGGCGTGAAGTCCTAGTTAAAGGAAAGAGAGTGTGTGTGATCTCCAGAACTTGTTTGCATTTCCCAGAGGTGCAGATCTTGTATCTAAGTTTGCCCAGCTCAGATTTGGGCCATCATTGCCTACTGAAAACGTTGTCCAGAGGGAGAACCCAAACCATGAACATTGCTCCAAAAAACTGACTTCAAAGTTCTAGTTGTTTTTACCACTTCATTAGCCCATCTAGGTTCGCCTCCTTCGTCATTGACAAATCCAGTTGAGACAAGTACACTGCCCAGAGGGTGAACCCAGATCCTAAGGATCCACTATTTTACGTTGAAAAGTGTGCAAATCTTGATTTTTTGTACTTTTGGCCTGACAGCTGTACTTCTGAATTCTCCCAACTACAAGTGATTAATTTCACATGTGTATTACCTACTATACTCAAAGGGAGTGAAGCGAGATTGAGACTTGTACAAAATTCACTAGAGATCTTGGTCCACCGAGTTGCAGGTTGTATTCCCCAATGAAGATAAGCTTAACTTGAGTCAGGTGAACCCAAACTCCCACAAGATCAGCCAAAAAACTACATTTTCTGATCTGTAGGCTTCAATTTTTAAAATCTAGGTTCGCCACTTGAAATCTGAGAGATTTGATATGGACCTTTAAATCTCCAGGAAGGCGAACCTAGACTCCCAAGGGATCTCCCGATCTTGCAACATGTTACTTCCAGCACCCTGAATTTTCAAAATCATCCCAAGTTCTCAATTTTGGCCATTTGAGACCTGCACTCATCCATCCAGCCTACATCATTGGTCAAATTGGAGAACCTACATTTCCAACCCATCTTCAACCATCAAGCTCTTTGATTCCATCAAGTTACATTCCCATATTTGAATTCCCCAATTGTGTGAGAATTTCCAATTGGTGGATCCCAATTTGAAAATTTACTAAGACTTCATCAGGTCATCATTCCCATTCCCCCTTCCAAATTTCCCATTTGTGCTTTAATTCCATTCCCATCTTGATTCCCCAACCTATATTCCCTACTTTTGCTTCACAAATCTACATTTTCCAATTCACCATTTTACATTCCCAAGATCTATTCTACATTCCCATTCCATCTCCTTTCATTTATATACTTTACATTTCCAACTTTTTGCATTCCCAAATCCACATTCACAAGTCACTTGACATTCTCCAACTCATATCCTTCCATATTTGCATCAACCATATTCCCCAATTTCATATTCCCAGATTTAGACTTGATCTAATTTCCCAATCTTCCCTCACTTCACCTTGATTTTTAGATTCCCACGTTCTTTTCATTTTAACTCTTTAGTCCCAAATTTCCAAGATCCACCACCTTGTTTCCACATTCTCAGTTTTTTACAAATTCTCTTATTCACAGATTGAAGTAGCCTTGTTGCCTTCCCAAACAGAATACTTTCCCAAGTTACAAACTTAGAAAAGATCTTTTGTTTGGATGCAACTAAGATCAGGTCAAAAGACTAGATCTAGGATCTCAAGAGAAGACGAGAGTTCACTTGGAGTTCAGGAACTTTGAACTACCCATCACCAACCTCGAAATCTCCAAGAGCAATTCAACATGGCTTCCAATAATCCAAATCGACCTCAAGAAAATCCAGTACAACTTGAGGCACCAGGAGCCCAAATGATCCGCAATCCAGTAGCCTATGTCATACCAATACCAAGAGCCATCCCACATAATCAATGAGCCCCTAGACTCGATCTATCACGCTACGATGGTACTACCGACTCCACACACTACCTTCAAATTTATGAGGAAGCATGTGAAGTATATGGAGAGACAACCCCGGAAGAGAAGCACGGGCTCTTTAGCATGACTCTCACTGATGTAGCACATGAATGGTATTTCAACCTTGAGTGACATTCAGTGATTTAAATCATCTAGATTTCTTGAAAGCCCGTTCATGCTACTTAGTAAGATCAAGATAAGGAAGGATGAGAGGGTACGTGATTATATTGAACACCTAAAACATCTTAAAATTGAATGCTTTGCTCACCTGGCACCTGATCAGGCCGTGCTCATATGGTTCATGACTGGCCTCCCGAAATCTATTAGGCATGAATTTAGACCGCCAGAAACCTATGCTACCTTACGTAATGCCATGGATGATGCCATCCGAGAAGAAGATAAAGGCTATGATGAAGATTACGAACCCCAACGTTCACAGAACATTGCTAATGATCACAACCATAGATCCCAAGGTGAAGGGACGTCCTTCGATGTTGCCACTTAATTGTTGTTACAACATGAACAAGTGTTAAGTTACTTTAATCCACATCCTTATGGAAAGATTCAGTTGATACCAAAGGATGTACCTAGGATCCCACCACTAGCCCAGGTATCTAACGAGTCACACCCCACAATTGTATATCAATACAACATCAAGGTGAGCCATCGGAACAAACACCCAATAGATAAGGCCATAATTTGTGTGGACACCATGTTGTGGGATCCCACCAAGATGATAGTTATCGATCCCACCAACCTGCTCATGCTCTGTCAATATGGCAGCAGCCAAGAAACCAACTGCCAAAATACCTACAAATCTAAAGGGAAAGGCTAAGATGGGTTGTGATCATCCACAACTCATGAATACCAACATTCAACTGGAGGATGCTACATCTAGGACATCAAAAGTAGTCTAGACAACATCCACATCTCCATCCCAAAATCAAAAGGTGAGATAGGACTGAAAATCGATAACTGAGCCATTGCATGATGTGCCAGCCTACGAACAATAGGAGAAGGTCAAATGTCACGAAAGGAAAATCTTCGAGACACCCGAAGGTCAAATACTTTCGACACCTCATGCACGAAAGGACCGAGAAGATCAAAGAAGTATCGTAAAGTACAGATCTCTGATATGATATGATGATGTCATCAGAAGACATTAGGACGTGCCTAATCCGCCGCTCTTGTAATCCATAATTAGTCTTAGATTGTTTAATCTATCTAATCAAGATATTACTCTGAATATATGCAGTTGCTAGATGTAACATACAAACATAGATAGACAAAATACAGAATATAGAGAAATCCGTCAATGAGCGAGATATTGTAAGCAGGATCCACATAGATCCAAGTAGTCCGCTAGTAAGCGAGACACTATTTGTGGGAGAACGCCGCTTCTCTCACACCAATACATTGTGTGGATCTGTCACACAGTGCTTAAACCAAGAGGATCAATAGATGATGTTGTAGCCGTTATGCACATATCATTCCAAATTGTCTGATCTCGATTGAATTATTGTCTGCTTATTGTTGGTGTATCTCATTCGCATTGTTTTATCTATTCTGCACATAGGTTCAATCTTGTTGAATGCTGAATTAATTTAAACATAGGTCAGCAGTGTCTGTCTACATTCTGGAGGATTGTAGGAATGATATAGTAGGAAGTGACCAGCAATCATATCCGAACTCCATCCGATTTCATTCGTGTTTGTTTCGCTTGTTTCGATTCGCATCAGTGGTATCAGAGACACCACAACATGCTCATATCCGAGACCTGATATAGCTAAAGAGCTATCAGATTCAGGAGGCAAAGCATTCAAGACAAGGAACCATTAACAAGTGAGAACACAGTTCACATCAATGGCTTCAATAAGCAGTATACAATCAAAGATCTATACAATCCTCGACTCAGCCGAGTCGAGCTTCCTAGCATGGAAGGTAAAGACCTCTCTCATATTGAAGGAAGAAGGGCTATGGCCCTGGGTAGACGGCACCAAAGAGATGCCTACAACTACATGCAAAGAGCTATGTGAATGGAGAGTGAAGAACGACAAAGCAGTAGCCATGTTGTCATCATCCATCAAGGACAAGCCTGTTTTTTGACCTCGAGACTCTCTCTATTGCAAGAGAGATTTGGGATACATTGTTTACCATATTTCAGACAAAATCACGTAGCCAGATAATGTTTCTCGAAGATCAACTGACAAATCTATGTTGGGATACAACAATGGACTGTTACCAGAACCCAAGAAATAAATAAGCTCAAGGAAAACGAGATAACAATAATAGTTCGTCCTACGTCGAAGAGCCAGAAAGCTCAAAGATGGGCGAAGAAAGATCGAATCATGGAAATTTGACCACCTACATTTGTGCAGATATGTGTGCAGTATCGACACCTGACACACAAGAGGTAATCTTTGATTCAGGAGCAACCTCACACTTCAAGACAGATATTTGAAAGTCAAATATCAAGACAGGTAATATTTGACTTTCGGAGTGTAGATCCATCAAGATTTATTATTCTTGGAAATGGATCGAAACATCAAGTAATGGTATTGGTTCGTTGTGGCTCAATCTTCCTTAAGCTCCCTTACTGTTACCAAAAATCATCATCGTCTGTGCGACTCTTCCATTTTTAGTTTGACATAGAGAGATTTGTTATTGAGCATAGAGAAATTTTTCCTAAACTGTACAAAAAAAATTTATGAGTGCTAGGATGCATGTGACATTTTCACATGAAACATGTAATGTCGTTGATGCAAGCAACAGTACATTGATTACACAAGGTAGAAGAAAGGCAACCTATATCTATTGAAGGTACGCCTACCTGCAGATCAATTGCATCAAACCCATGATGATTTGTCAGATATTCTATGGCACAGGAGACTATGCCATATGAACTCAATGGCATTGTATCAAGCAAGCCATCATGGAGCTATCACAGGGGTGAGCATCTCAAATGCAACTAGTTCGATGACTTGTGATGCATGTATAAAAGGTAAGATGTCATGTACTCCTTTTGTCAAGGACTCCTATAGAACGACAAAGATTTTGGAGCTAGTACATTTGGACATCTGTGGACCTTTCAGCGGATCTCAGTAGGAGGCTCGAAGTACTATATCACCTTTATTGATGATTACAGTAAGTTCGTCTGAGTCTACTTCATTCACAACAAGTCAGATGCATTTGACAAGTTCACCACATATGTGAACTGGGCAAAAAGATACACAGAAAATAAGGTGAAGCAAATCAAAACAGATTGGGGTGGAGAATACATCTCGAACCGATTCACTAATTTCTACAATGGCCGAGGCGTCATTCACAGAATCCTATACACCGTAGCACAATGGTGTTGCAGAAAGAAAGAACATGACTCTCATCAAGCCGCCAGGTGCATGATGGCCTATTCGAAGACTCCAAGAGTGCTGTGGACTGAAGCAGTAGCTACAACTGCCTACATTCAAAATAGGACAGGAAAATCTGGTATTCCTCACACAACACCACACGAACTATGGTGGGGTAGAAAACCCAATCTGACTCATGTTTGAATCTTCGGTTGTGCAGCATATGCACATGTTCCTGAAAAGCTTTGAAAGAAGCTTGATGAGAAAGCAAAACAAGGATATCTTGTAGGATATGACAATCATTCATCATACTACAGAATCTACATGCTAGAGACAAACACAGTGAAGACAGTCAGAGACGTCAAGTTCAATGAGACCAAAACAATGGCCAACAATGATCATGTCAGTTATGAAGTTCTTGAAAGACAATATTATAATCTACCAACCGCGACAGAGAGAACAAAGGACGAACACTTAAAAGAAGATGTTCAAGTCGCACCTCAATCAAGTGACGAATCATATGAAGAAAGATTTGCAAGCCTACCTACTGCTACACACCTGTAAACCGAAATAGGTTCAGACCTAGAAGAACAGATAAAGGCAAGAGCATTGCAGTACCAGAAGGATTTCCCAGAAGATCAACAAGAGAGCAAAGAGAGCCAACAAGATTCATGCCATGTAGCTCAGCTTCTACATCTGAAGAGTTTTGTGGATTCAATGGAGAACCACAAACATTCAAGGAAGCAATTGAATGTCCAGAGAAGGACAAATGGATCCAAGCCATGAACGAAAAAATTGAATCCATGAAGAAGAATGAGGTATGGACACTGCAACCAGTGCTAGAGAAGCGAAAAACTGTGCAATACAAATGGATTTACAAACTCGAGTATGGACCGAATGGAGATGTTTGGAGATACAAGGCCAGACTTGTAGCGACGAGTTTTGCACAGAAGTATGGCATCGACTACACTGAGACGTTCTCTCCAGTGGTGAAGCATGCTTCCTTACGTCTACTATTTGCATATGTAGCTGCATATGACCTCAAGATTCACATCGTTGATGAGAAGACAACATTCCTACATGGCGAATTAGACGAAGAAGTCTACATGGATCAACCTCCAAGTTATACCTCCAAATCACTTCCTACCTATGCATGCGGAATGCACAAGAGTATCTATGGTCTGAAGCAATCAGCAGGACAATGGTATAAGAAGAAAGATCAATCCCTAATATCCTTATGATTCAAGCCATTGATAGTTGATTCCAATTTCTATTTAAGAATCACAGATGTAAATATCATCATTGTTGTTGTGTATGTGGACGACACCCTAATACTATGCAGAAGTGAAAGCCTGATTGCAGGAGTGAAGAATGAGATCTTGAAACATTTTGAGATTACAGACCTAGGAGAAGCCATATGTTATCTTGGCTTACTAAATTGACAGAGACTATGATAAAGGAAAATTGTACCTTCACCTATCCAAATATACCCAAAAGATCCTAGAAGATTTCGGGATAATGAATTGCAAAGGAGCAAATACTGCAATGTTTTTAGGAACAATCCTAATGAATGAAAATTGTTCAAAGATTGTAGAGGAAAGAGAATTGATACAACATACACCATACAAGAAGCTAATCAGATCACTAATGTATCTTGCAGATAACACATGCTCTGAGATTGCTTATGTCGTGTTCAGGATGAGTCAATTCAATACAAATCCAGGTTCAACTCATTGGCATCGCAAAGCAAATCTTGCAGTACCTTCAACTAACGAAGGATTTTGGGTTGTGTTATTCATGTGATGCAGGATTCTAGATGCTTTCATACAGTGATGCTAGCTGGACATCTCTCAAGGACGACTACAAAAGCATCTCAGGAGGATGTACCATCGCAGCAAGAGCAGCAATTCTCTGGGTCAGCAAAAAGTAGATCATCATAGCTCAGTCATCCTGCGAAGCAAAATATGTAGCAACAGCGAAGATGGCCAATAAAATCAGTGGCTCAAACAGTTTCTTGACAAACTAGGTGAAACGAAGAATGAACCTCTGATTTTGTAGATGGACAATACATTTGCAATACATCGGACAAAAAATCTCGTGTTTCACTCAAGGATGAAACACACTGCAATCAAGTACCACTTAATAAGGGATCTGATAAAAAAGAAGAAGTTGTAGACTACTTTCATTGGAACAAAGAAGATGGTTGCTGACATCTTCACAAAGGCCTTAGACAAAGGTTTGTTCAAAAAATAGAGGAACAGTCTTGAATCATAAAGCTACCATGCTTTGAGAGGGAGCTGAAGAAACAAAGTGTTTCTACTACCAAAGCTTTGCTAGCTCTCGACTCCCAATCTGACGAATATCTCATAGACCCTAAAGACCTCAAAAACGAAGATCTCGAAGACCTCAAAAAATGAAAACCTCGAAGATGAAATGTTCGTGAACAACATGAACAACAAGAGAAGGTCAAACAACGTGAAAAGAAAATGTTCGAGACACCCAAAGGTCGAATACTTTCATGCACGAAAGGACTGCAAAGATCAAAGAAGTACCGTAAAGTACAAATCCTTGATATGATATGATGACATTAGCAGAAGAGCGTTAGGACGTGTCTAATCCGTCGCTCCTGTAATCCACGATTAGTCTTAGATTGTTTAATCTGTCTAATCAAGATATTACTCTGAGTATATGCAATTGCTAGATGCACCATACACACATAAATAGACAAAATACAAAATATAGAGAAATTTGTGAGTGAGCGAGATATTGTAAGCAGAATCCATAGAGATCCAAGTAGTCTGCTAGTAAGCAGGACACTGTTCATGAGAGAACACCGCTTCTCTCACGCTAATGCGATGTGTGGGTCTGTCACACAATGCTTAAACCAAGAGGATCAATAGATGATGTTGTAGCCGTTATGCACATATCATTTCAAATTGTCTGATCTTGATTGAATTATTGTCTGCTTATTGTTTGTGTATCTCGTTCGCATTGTTCTATCTATTCCGCACATAGGTTCAATCTTGTTGAATGTTGAATTAACTTAAACATAGGCTAGCAGTGTTTGTCTACATTCTGGAGGATTGTAGGAATGATATAGCAGGTAGTGACCAGCAATCATATCCGAACTCCATCCGATTTCATTTGCATTTGTTTTGCTTGTTTCGATTCGCATCAATGTCTTCAATTTTGAACTCTTGAGTTGAGAACATTAAAGAACAGCTTCCTTGAAAGCTTGGCTAGTCAACACTTTGACATAACAATATTGGCTATATCCAATCAACATCGAAAAATAGTCTGGTAGTATATATTCATGCTCTGAATGGTTGTGTGAGAGTTATGATCTCAAATATGTTCAAGCCATCAAATGGTGGAGGGCGTCGCTGCTCTATGTAGACATCTGGGCATTGTTCTGATTCACAGCAGTTGTAGTTGAACGTGAAGCAAAGTAGGTTGACCCTTCGCAGATTCAGAAGCATCTATGAATTCGTTGACGTGCACGGACATCTTTCAAATATCACCATGACAAACATCAAGTATAGCACATTTTTTATAGACCCCTTGGCAATGTAGGGCCAAATAATGAGAAAGGTGTCCATCTAACAAGCAAAACTTGTACCAAGTTTTCAGGTGAGTACATATTCATTGGTTGAGATAATATCCTAGTTCTACGATCAACATCAATGGATTGACAGAGTAATAGCCCTTGAACATGAGTGGTTCTATGCCTGAATTGCTCTTGAACAGAGGTTCATTATAGACATGTAACCGGCAGCAATTCTCTTAAAAAGACACCAAAAGTGAGCTATTCCAAAATATATACATCAAATTTTAGTTATCTCATGTGATATGAGCTATCTTAGTATACTAGACTTGGGATTGGTTGAGTCTGATCAATTGATGAGCCGTGTCGAGTGATAAGCAACAAAACCATGCATAGACATAAAATTTAAATCTTCACATGTAATAGGGGTTTGACAAGGGGTTGAACTTGAGTTGTCTTAATATATTACTTGTTGTGGCATAACCGGTACGAGGATTTGTGGTCCCGCTTTCAACACCTGAGCGGTTGCTTTTTCATAGGCGCTAATGGTTTCTTTAGCCTTTGCCAACTTAGTTGAAGTTGTTCCTTTGAACCTGTCAAAGCGGCCTTGGAATCCCTGAAGGGCCACTTTGTATGTTTCCACTTTCTTGAACAAATACACAATCTTCGTTGGAGTGACTAGATGATCTGGTATTTGCGTCTGAAGATATGCATCATGCTCAAGGGTGGTCGCATCCAATTCACCTTGGAGACGAGTGCAATCATGCTTCGTCATTTGCAATTGACTTTTAGCAGCTGCACCTGTTGCTTTGCATCCTGCACGGCCTTGTCCACCTAATCTTGTGCGATTGTTAGGGCATTTTGCAGGGAGCTGATGTATCTTTCGAGCGATCAGCGTGTTGCTGTGCCATTTTCTTTTTAGCTTCAGATTTGTCTTCACGCTGCTCGGCAATCTTCAATTCTCTATCCAGTTGGACAATCTTCTGGCTGATGAGAGTGTTTTCCGATCCCAGATCTGAAATTCTCTGTTCCATTTTTTTTTCTTATCCAGCATAGACTGGATCACTTGCGCAAGGCTTGATACCAAACCAAGAGCATCACCAGAATCTACTATCATGGAGGTGGCAACAGCAGGAGGACCTGATGGTACTGTCCTTGGTTGGTGTGAAATAGGTGTCGGTACTTTTTCTTCTTCAAAACCATCTTCTTCTTCAAAACCCTCAAGCACGATGGCGTCAAACTGCTTCAGTGATTTCGCAGCTTGGTCGACCCAAAGTGTGGCTGGGTTGTCTTCAACTTGAAGTCGATAGCTTGAGTCTTCAACATCGACAGTAGTATCATGGATTTGTTTGAATCCTCTTCCAGGGGATTGGAGTTCAAAGAGCGCAAGGCTCCGGGGCATTTCAAAAACTTCGGAGGCCCCAAGGGGGTCAGAATCATCGAACATATCCATGAAATACTGTGTGTTTGATGATAGAGCTTCGGTGTGCGGGGGCATTAGAGAAACTTAGAGTCCGACGAGGAAAAAATGCTTTTTTATTTTTTTTTTCTTATTTTCATTGCTATGTTGACCAATTGAAACTTTAGCTTCAGGGTTCTACGTAACGTAGAATTTTCCAAATATAAATAAAATAAAAACTATTTAAATATATTGTTGTTTCGTCGGGCAGCATGTGGAAATGCGATTGGTTGATGAGTCCTGCCCTTCCAGGTCATCACTGTCCGAAGAAATCCAAAAATATTGAAAATGAATATGACAGATGGTTGAGATGAGAAATTCGATGTACCATTAATGTATATGCATTGTCAAACCATGGTTAACAAGGATAACCAGAGTTAATTTGTGGCACCAAATAGATCAGTGTTTCAAATTTTCGCCAGCTCTTTTTTTCAAATTCATGGCTTTTTGTCTACGCAAATTTTCAGATTCATAGTTCATTGTTTCAGATTTTTGCATGCAAATTACGAATGGCGCCATCAAGGAAGCCGTGCTCCTCAATCGACTTTGTGCTTCTATTCAACGAGACAGATGATAATGGATTATGGGTGCCAAGAAAATATTCAAAAAACTCTTGGGTTTTGATGCCTCTGAATTTGATAATTCTCTTTCATCTTCTGCTTGTTTTACTTCTGTCGTCATTGGTCGCTCATAATAGCTTTTGAGAATTTCATAGCCGACTAGATTATTGTCGGCTATATACTTCATCTCATCAAATTTAACATCTCAAACAACTTTTATCTTGCTAGTTCTGGGTACATAGACACGATAATATGACGAATGTAACTCGAATCCTACCAGAAAACCTTGTTCTGTCTTTTCATCAAGTTTCTTTCTCAGTTTATCTAGTATGTGCATATGCGTTGCGCATCCGAATGTCCGAACATGTGCTAGATTTGGCTTCGACTTCCACCATATCTCATGAGGAGTTTTATCCGGTATTCAAGATTTCAGAATACGATTTTGAAGATAATTTGATGTAGCCACTGCTTCTGCCCACAACTATTTTGGTGCTTTCGCGTGAGCCATCATACACCTTGCAGCTTCCATAAGTGTACGATTTCTTCGTTCAGCTATTCCATTGTGCTGAGGTGTGTATGATACAATCTTTGTATACATAATATCTCGATCAGTATAGTAGGTTTTGAATTTGTTGAAAATGTACTCACCTCCACGATCTACGCGAATCTGCTTCAACTTATTGCCCTTCTCAGCCCAATTTGTATACTTAACAAATTTCTTGAAAGCTTCAGATTTAGTATGTATAAAGTATATTACATCGAACTTGCTGAAGTCATCAATAAACGTAATGAAGTACTTTGCATCACCCAGCGATAATACTCCAAATGGTCCACAAATATTTGAATGCACAATTTCAAGTACCTTAGTTGCTTTATAAACATCCTTACTGAAAGGTGTTCTAGTCATCTTGCCTTTAAGACAGGATTTGCAGGTAGTTTGAATATCTCTACTTTTGATTTTGACTCTTTGAATTCTCTGACTTTTGTTGGCTTGGTACAAGGCTTCCATGTTCATGTGACATAGCCTCTTGTGCCACAGTATATCTGTTAATTCTTGAGTTTGATTGGCTTGTTCGATTCTTGTTCTAATGTTCAGGTGATATAAATTTCTTTCCAATTGCCTTTAGCAACCAGGTTATCAGAATCTTCCTTGAACAGTTTACAAGAGTTCTTTGTGAAGGTTACTGACATGCCTGTATCAACTATCTTAGCTACGGATAGAAGATCTTTGTCAAGAGTAGGGACATAGAGAACTTCCTCCAGTTTCTTGTCACCCTGATTTGTGTCCAGCCATAATACACCAGTTCCATCAACCACGTGCTTAGAACTGTCTCCAAGTATAATGAATCTCGAATAGTTCGTCTTCTTGTACTCCGACAATATTTGTTTCGAGAAAACAAAATGTGAGGTGGCTCCTGAATCAAGTACTACTTCTCGAGTTTTAGAATTAGATGAACAACATAGATCAGCACTAACATAGGTTGTTGAGTTCCTTGTTGCCCTGTCTTCTGCTGCTCTGGAGCATTCTGCTTTGTCTTTGACATAGTTTGAATCTAAAGGTTCGCTTCGATTCTGCTCCTTTTTGTTTCTGGGATTCTGATAACAGTCTACTGCTGCATGACCCTGTTTATGATAGTGAATGCATTCAATCTTTGGATTTAACCAACACTTTTTTTCTTTGTAACCTGATCTTTCGGCATCTGTTGCAAATCTTCTTATCACCAAAATTCTTCTGTTGTTTTTCGTATTGTTGTTCATTAGTCTTAGACTCATTCTTCTTAGACAACTCCCTCTTAAACTTAGACTTCTTAGAAGATTTATTCTTCTGAGTACTAAATAGAGCATTTTCGGAATCACCATTGTCATCATAGCGTTCACGAGCTTCTACTTCCTCCTTAACTCCGTCTATTGCCTTTTGAAGTGTCATAGTTGCATCTTTCGCGAATAAGGTTCTTGTTGTGTGGAATGACCTAGGTAGGGCTTGAAGAAAATAACTAAGTTGCTTTTCCTTAGAAATTGTATTTTCTTTACCAAAATTCTACAAGGAAACAAACAAATCTTTTATTTTTCGCACGAATGTGTTCAGGTCTTTGTTGTCGAAATGTAGGTAAGTTAATTGGTCTTCCAAGAACATGATTTGATTACCAGATCGAGTCTCATTTTTGGTTTGCAATTATTTCCATAAATCCTCTGCGTTCGAAATTGATATAAGATCTAGCATTATATTGTCATGCACTGAAGATGCAATAATTGATATAGCTTTGTCATTTTTTAAACTCCATTCCCGAAGTTCTTTGCTAGGAATGGCTACTAGCTTCTCCTCTATTTATTCTACCCATTGCCATAGACCTTCGCCTTTCAACAAGAGGGAAGTTTTAATTTTCAAATCAAGTAATTTGAACCTTATGGGTCCAAGATTGTAGTGATCTTAGCTTGAACAATGATGATGGACGACATCTTCTAACTTTTTGAATCACTCCAAATAGTGGCTAGATGATGGATGTATGAAGAATGCTGAGAGGGGTGTGAAGATACCACTGTATATTAGAACTGTATATTACTATATCAACTTTGAACCTGTATATTTCTATACCATTGTATCAGATTTAATTCTGTAGGCTCTGATACCAATGTAGAAAAAATAGTAATTATTCTTCCACAGAGAACACGATGAAAGTTTGAATAAATCAAACTAATATCAGTGTCTTTAATTGAACTGTATCTGATCTATGTACTAATAGAACAGTATTAGCTTTGATTGAATATGCATGCCAAAATTATATGTGGAAGTAAGAGACAACTTAAGACAATTTAGACAATAAAAAACTATTTATCAAAAACGAATTTTTATAACTCTGAATCTGATTCATCAATATACATCTCTTGGTGTCTTATCTCGTTGTTGTGTCTCTGATTGAGTGAGTGTGTTACAACGAGTAGTGCACATGTATTTATAATGCTACAGGACAAGTCTTTTGACCTGTTATTTATAGGTCTTTTGGCCTTTTAATGTTGTAATAGTATATATCTAATTGTTTACGATGGTTGATATTCAAATAGACGCTCTATTTCTAGGGTTGAATAAATTATGTTCAGAAATTATTCACAACAATCCATCTCTTTGTCTCAGCTTCGTGTTTCGCGAATTATTCGCAACACTTGACTCTTCGCGATATTTTTGTCTTTCATGAATTGTTCGCGACAGATGACAATTCTTGAGCTTGAAGAAGAAATCTAGAATATCTCGCAAACTGTTTGCGATAGTTTTGCGACAGGTGAGCTTGAAGAATAGTCCAGAAGATTTCGCGAATTGTTTGCAACAATTTTGCGTCGTCTAAGATTTGAACAAGAAACATAATATTTCGCGACAAGATTCTGTTCGCAAATCTTTCGAGCTTCAACAAGAAAGCCACGAGCTTTTACAAGTTAATTATTTCGTGAATCTTTTGAGTTGACTACAAGACAAAGTTTGTGAATCCTTCAAGGTTGATCACGAATAAAAATGTTTCAAGTTCGCGTTCGTTTCTTATCCTTTGTCAAGTAAACTATGCGCTTTGTTAGTAGAATCAAAATCTGTCTGATCAATTGTTCTACAGTGTCCCCCCCCCCCTCTCTCTCTCTCTCTCTCTCTCTCTCTCTCTCTCTCTCTCTCTCTCTCTCTCTCTCTCTCTCTCTCTCTCTCTCTCTCTCTCTCTCTCTCTCTCTCTCTCTCTCTCTCTCTCTCTCTCTCTCTCTCTCTCTCTCTCTCTCTCTCTCTCTCTCTCTCTCTCTCTCTCTCTCTCTCTCTCTCTCTCTCTCTCTCTCTCTCTCTCTCTCTCTCTCTCTCTCATCGCGATGCTCTGCTACTCGTAGGTGTGCCCTCCCCCATCACTATGGTAATCTGCTACTATTCGCGAATCTACACCTGAACAAAACTACACCTAAACGGAAATCTACAGGTCTGAGCGCCCTCCTCCATCGCTATAATGATCTATGCTATTGCTCATGGGCTTATACCTAAGAAAAATCAGACATCTGATCGCCCTACACCATTTGCCTAACTGCTAATGCTAGTTATTGCTCGCAGATCTAGCCCTAGTTTGTCTCATTGTCAGCTTGAACCATGGCCAAGAATCGGATGGGAGGGACATCTGCCTCTGCTCCTCAATCCTTTGATTCCACTGCCTCAGCCTCAATGGCTTTTGCACCTCCAGCTTTGCCTCAGCCATCTTTAGCTTCTAGCATGGCTTCAGCATCCTCCTCACCTTCTATTTCAATCCCAATCCCTATCTCTCCATCAGATTCTATTCTTGTTAATAAGGAATCCATTATAGCCGACCCTTTGACTCTGAATACCCCAGAAGGTGAATCACTTCTGCCTCCAGCCTTTATGATCTTCGTCATTTGTCCAGATCAGTTACGTTCCTATGAATATCTCAATGATCATCCAAAAAAACTTATTTTTCTTGAAGCTATGTTCCAAGCTATTCAATCTCATCTTCAAAAACTAGATTTGTCTATCGACGATCTCAAGAAAGAAGTTGCAGCTATCAAAATCGAAGCTTCCTCTCATTCGACTACTTCAGCAAAGCTCCAAGAGCTTGAAAGTCAAGTGGAACAGCATCATACCACTGTCCATTCCTGGGAAGATGTGCTTAAAGGTCCTAATAGTGATGTTCTACCACCTCCACCCTCATTTATCTCAGCTACATTCACCAAGAGCCGTTTGCAAGAGCAAAAGGCTCTCAATGTCCGAGTCAAAGGTATTACGAACTCCCATGATGTTGTTGGTGAAGCTAAAAAGTTTCTTGAAGAGAGTCTTCAACACCACCACAAAGATATGGATACTACATGGCAGCCTAAGAAAGATCCAGGTACTCTTATCATACACTTTTCATCTGCAATTGGTCGTCATGAAGTGTTAGGGAAGAGATCTACACTACGAAGCACCACGATATACTTGGATGAAGACCTTACTTTCATTCAGGTTCAAGAATGAAGAAAAGCAAAACAGGAGGCTCTAACAAATGGAAAGTGATTGATCTACAGGGATGGTGTCATTCGCAATGTAGATATTAAACTTGTGGCTATTAATGAGATATCTGAGATTGTTTAGAGTTAGTGAGAGAGTTAGAGCACTGAAGAGTCAGTTGAATCTGTAAATGGTCTTCGTACCATGTAATCTTGGACATTATCCTCTTCTTAGTTAGTTTGTTTTTTAGTTATGTTGTTTGACGGCATTGCTCCATCTTGGTTCCACTTTATCTGCTGAGGTAACTCATGCGTCATGCCTTATGATTAAGACAATCTTGATAGGCTCTCATTTTCACAAAGTGGCATGTTTCTCAGCTTAATGGCAATGAAAACGATAGTAGTAAATAACTCATATACATAATGAGTGGCACAATCATGTTTATTTATAAGCTCTTGCCCACAACATAAAAAAAAAAATTCGAATAAAATCTCATCTTAGAATCGATCAAATTGTCTGAATATTATCCCATAATAGCTAACAGCCAAAATTTCTACCAAAACATCTTGATATTCTTGTCACATCTGAGTCAAATATCCATCCTTCTGAATCCCCATCATGGGATTATCTTTGGCTAAGATTTATATCTCAGAGCCTTGACATTCGTGTTATAAGATTCACCTAAGTGTATTAGATTATTGAATACCTGACCCGAAACTATCATTGGCCAAGGTTAATCCAGGTCTTAGTTACCCTATAGTAGTTACTTTTTATTTGTCCCTTAAGACCTGGTTTAATCTTTTCGCATGCGTGCGTACACATTGGCAACAAAAAACATTCATATGAAAAAGAGCAAACTTCAAAAGTATATACGTATTTGAAAAATTGAGCTTCTACGTTACTTTTCTCCTACTTGCATCATGGCCTCTTTGTCTTTGCCTACAACTTTCTCTAGTAGACCATCAAATGCAAGCGTGCTTTATAAAATGGTTGTACATTATTGACCTAAATATTCTTCATGTTTCCAGCATCTTGATATTCTTGTCACATCTGAGTCAAATATCCATCCTTCTGAATCCCCATCATGGGATTATCATTAGCTAAGATTTCTATCTCAGAGCCTTGACATTCGTGTTATAGTGTATTAGATTACTAAATACCTAACTCAAAACTAGCATTGGCCAAGGTTAATCCGGGTCTGAGTTACCCTAGTAATAAAAATAGTAGTTACTTTCCACTTATCCCTTAAGACCTGGAAAAGTATTGTGTTTAATCTTTTTGCGTGCATGAGAACACATTGTGTGGCAACAAAAAATGTTCATATGAAAAAGAGCAAACTTCAAAAGCATATACGTATTTGAAAAATTGAGCTTCTGCATTACTCTTCTCATACTTGCATCATTGTCTTTGCCTCTCAAGTAGACCATCAAATGCAAGGGTGTTTTATAAAATGGTTGTAAATTATTGACCTAAATATGCTTCATGTATTAAAACATTCGAGAACATCTAAAACTAATGGTTGAGAACTTCTGTCGGAGCCTGCATTATCTGAAACAAAGCAAATGTAAATGTAGATATAAAAACGTAAAGTGAGAAAAAAAGGTCGAAATCTTAGCGGCAGAATGGTAAAAATACGTAACAGCCTTCTCGTCCATGCCTTCATTCACTACCTTCTCGTCCTTTGGCTGCAGCAGTTGGAGCCTTCATTCACTGCCTTCTCGTCCCTCTTGGCTACTGCAGTTTGCGGATCTCCATCGGCTCCCAATCCTGAGATATTAGGCCTATGCATTCAAGTAGTTTTAGAGTCAATAAGTTGGCACAGATAGGCAGGACTGGCCTTATGAACTGTATTTAGCATTTAGCGCTACGCAGCTACCTGTATCTACACACAATCTCTCTCTCTCTCTCTCTCTCTCTCTCTCTCTCTCTCTCTCTCTCTCTCTCTCTCTGGCTTTAGATCGATGCACGGACTGTGAGGAGGGAGCGCACCAGGATAGCGCCTCCAATGCACGCTCTAAGGAGGGATAATGCATTGCATTCTTGCCTTTAATTCCACGTTATTCAACATTGAACAGTATGTTTTTCATTTGGGTTCAATCATGACTACCACCATTCTATTAGTGCAATAAATTTTCACATGCCATTTGATATCAGCATCTTTGACACATTTTCGACCTGCAACCTCGTGTGCATGGAACTGTAGAAATCAAAATGCCGGCAACCGAGCAGAAAGATGGTTGTCTTTTGCAAGTTCTTCTGCAATCCATTACGAAGGTACAGCTCCTTGTAGACACTTTCTTGGAACCTCGCAATTGACTTTCTTACATCACCTACCTGGTTAGTGCTCTCATATTAAAATTCTTCTGGAGTAGGTTCATATAGTCCACTATATAAATCTCCATTTTTCTATTTGGTGCTTTGTATGTTTGAAGCACTCCAAATGAGAGAGAGAGAGAGAGAGAGTTACGGTCTGTACTTTTGCTTAAGTTCGGATTTGTTGGAGGTTTCTTGTGTTGCTTCTTGATTGGTGATTTTGTTTTAATTTGTTTCATTGTGTCTTGGCCCTCCCCCCACGCCCCCCCCCCCCCCCCCCCCTCTCCCTCTCCCTCTCCCTCTCTCTCTCTCTCTTTAAATTGTCTAAGTTATTGGCATAGCCCTCAAATGGTGTGAACTTTTTAGCGGGAGTTTTGTTTTTTAAAATACCCTCTTAAATGAAAGGTCTGTTCCATGAAGCCTCACGTGTACGCATTACTTCTGTTATAAATAACAATGTTTTGCTTTGAGGTTTTTTTACCTCTTCCACTCTTCATTGCTTCTCCTTCAAAGACGATTGGATGTGCCCATCCACATTGCGCACTGTTGCTTCAACAAGAAGCCATTGCAGGTATGCACACTACTCATTCATTATGAGTTTAAGCACGAACAACCAGTGCTCGTTTCTCTACTACTACTGTCTGAAATGCACTTCATATGGTCTTTTTAAGAGTAAGTAATGATTGATCTTGAAAGAATTGTTGATAGCCGCGGTTGATCGCTGGTAATGGCTCATCAATTGATGGTTTTTTCTCAACGATTTCTGACCAGCGATGATCACTGATAATGGCTCATTAGTTGATAGTTTTTTCCACGATTTCTGGCCAGCTATGGTCGCTGATAAGTAAGCGTTGTTTGGTATCAAACCACATGTAATTTTTTATGTAGAAATACGCTGAAATGGCAACGCTAATAATCCGCACCATTTGCACATTGATATGATGAATAATAGTTGATTACTTCATGAGTAGCTTCATCGTGGTAATGCGCTGAAAAAACAGCGATCATCATTAATTATCAATGACGATGCTAGCATATCTATTGCTTCATAAATGATAGCTTGATAACTACAACATTGACGCTTTCTATTCATACTTTCTATTCCTTTTTATAAAACTTTCTTTGTATAAACAGGATGCCTACTTATTCAAATTGCAAAAAAATTGATGGGGGATCTGATGGTAGTTTTACGAAAAAAATTTAAACACTACAAGGGCCCTATTTTCGTCAAATAATATTAACTGTACTAGCCCTATTTCTGCTTAAATTGTACACTTTGTGTACCGTAAATCAAGCTGTGTGTACTCGAGTTCTATTTATTGAAATGAATTTGTTTGCAAATTATTCATCATATATGTTGCCAATGCACTGATTAGACATGCACTGAATGGGTGCCATACTGAACCATCTTAATTGTATTGAACAATAGCAAAGCATCAAAAGGAACTGTGCTCATCAAACCATCGGAAGGCCTGTGCTCATCAAACTGTCATGACCGTGTTATGTGGAGGCCTTTTGCAAAACGTCAAAGCTGTGGATATCTAGACCCAAAATGCCTATGCATCATATTTGTTGCCGATGCACTGATTGGGAGCCATACTGAACCTCTAAAGTCATAACAAACTATATTAAACCATAGCAACTCATAGCCGAAAGCTAGTTTATAGGAAAGCAGGAAAAGTACAGAAATCCGACATTTATTTTTGCTTTTAGTGTTCTGAATAGTTTTAATTTTAGTTGCAAATTTTTTTTAAACTTATTTTTTTCGTTTTTATAGCCGAACACGGACAGCATTTCGTTTCGGAACGCATTTCAGATGCATATATGATATATATATATATATATATATATATATATATATCAATCATAGAATCACATGGTGCCGCCATTATGGTGCCGCCCTCATATCCGCGATACCAGGGCGGTACCACTTTTTGATTTTTTTAATTTTTTTTTTTTTATTAAATTTTAGTGGGCAATATGGGTATCAGCTTAAAGCTCTTGACGAGAGTAATGCATTTATGCAGGTTAACGGTAGTTTCAACTACAAAATGTGTTAGACAACTAAATAATGCACCTCTCAATTTAGTAGTCACTAGTTAACCGTGAGCTCAAATCTGTAAGGCCTCCGTTATGAGGAGAAGCCATTATTGAGCACGGTTGTTAGTATAGGGTCTACTGTGAGACCATGATGGTTATGAGATGGCTAGATTACAATTTCTATATAACAGCAAGTTCTGGGGGGTTCGGGAGGCGATAGCCCCCCGAGAACCGGGGGTTCGAGGGGCGGTAGCCCCCCGGTGGGGGGTTTGGGAGGCAAAGCCCCCTAACGGCGGGGTCCGGGCCCGACGGTACGACCTCTTCATGATTTGGCTTTCCGACTCCCTGAGCGAAAACACACTTTTTGGTGTTTTACATCCCCTTGGTCCTTTGGCTGTTCGCTCTCGTCAGAACTAGCAACCTGCATAAATGCACTACTCTCGTCAAGAGCCTCAAGCTGATACCCATATTGCCCACTAAATTATTATTATTATCATCATTACTAAAACAAATTAAAATATATATATTTAAAAAAAATTATTATATATTATAGTACCTCGCGGACCATCATGGATCCGCGGTACCGGGATCCGCAGATCCTGGTACCGCTAGATCTATGATATATATATATATATATATATATATATATATATACAAGAGCCTCAAGCTGATACCCATATTGCCCACTAAATTATTATTATTATTATCATTATTAAAACAAATTAAAATATATATATTTAAAAAAAATTATTATATATTATAGTACCTCGCGGACCATCATGGATCCGCGGTACCGGGATCCGCAGATCCTGGTACCGCTAGATCTATGATATATATATATATATAAGGTGTGCTCTTCTCCCAAAAGCTGGTCAAATCATAAGACATGCATGGCCAGATTGATTCACTGCAGCCTCGTAAGGACAAGAGTTCTCTCCCTTTGTAGCAGCAGGTAAAGATTTTCCATTTGGTGAGCCATGGGTTCTAATACCAAACTAAAAACTGCAGCACACGGACACAGAGCTATGAAATACACACATCATAGAACCTTGAAAGCCAGAGAGAGATCACACATCTGTGAACCAAGGCAGAAGACCTTTCTGATTGCTTACTGGAAAGAGGCTATGAAACACACATCATAGAACCTTGAAAGCCAGAGAGAGATCACACATCTGTGAACCAAGGCAGAAGACCTTTCTGATTGCTTACTGGAAAGAGAAGTGGAATAACGCAGATCTAGTGTCACAAACTTCTGATAACAGGAAGTAGCAGTAAGTTTCCTTGCCATCCTCTAATGCTCTGCTAGATGATATAGCTTTTTCAGCAAAATTTTGACCCTGCACCAAAGAGAACCAGCAATGACCCTGCACCAAAGAGAACCAGCAATATTGGTGGCTGGACCTCATTGTGCTGGAAAGTAAGAGCTTCACATTTTCATACCTTGCAAAAGGCAATATACCCAATAGACTTCCTATGAAGATGTGTGGTGTTATCTACACACGTGGTACTATGACATCTTCTAAGCTCTGGTAGCAAACTGACCTTAAGGAAATATTTGACAGCTAAAAATATCAGGTGTCAGGCTTGCTTTGTGTTGCCTATATGCAGAGTTGCTTTACGTGCATTGTTAATTAAGCCAATTCACCTACACTACAATCTCATAAGTTTATTATCCCCAGGACCATAAAATCATGGTTCTTGTTTTATCTTCAATGATTCTATTCAGAACTTTTTGTTGGACATTAATACGAACTGGCATTTATGACCAAAACAGAGTAAACATCAACAAAGATGTCTGGAATTTAGCAATAAAATTACATAACTTCGCATGTTTGAAGTGTGCCATGCAGTTAGGCACCTTACAATAGCCAAGATTGATGTACATTGCCTCAAATGTTTTAACATTGTCTGCAAAAACAATGGGATAGCAGCAGAACATAGTAAGCTACCAAAGAAGAAGATAGAAATGGTCGTCTGAGCATCTAAATTGCGCACTGAACCGAAATCCAGCAGAAATGAAGCAGCAAAGCTTGAAAAAAATCCAAAATGATTAGAGAACCATTGAGATGGCGTAAGGTAAATACACAGAAAATCCTGACACTTCTTAGTACTCTTTGAAAGGAGCCACACCTGTAAGCAATTACAATGCAGGCTCCTGGTAGATAGCTCAGTTTCACCACAATCATAAGTGCTACATACAAATGATTTCAAGTAAAAACCAATCCCCTACACTAAGTTGCTGAGAGAACACAACTTGACAGCTGCCTTGTTTTTAAGAGTCTTCAGGCAGGCGTTCCTGTGACAGGACTGTTTTCAAAAGACTCCACAACTTGTAGTAATAGACATAGAAGGCTTTGGCAAGAAATTTGAGATGCTGATACCTGAAAAATGGATATATCAAACTACATCAACAAAGGTTTGGGCCAGGCTTTAAGCTGCAAAACATATATGCATGAAGAAAGTCAAACTGCATGTAGAAAGGCTTGAACACAGCTCTAAGGTGCAGATACCTGGAAGTTAATCCTAATCAAATTGAATTCAAATAATCTTGGATAAGACTTTGAGCTGCTGCTACCTGAAAAACAAAGCAATTGCACATGCCCACAAACTTGAGGGGTAAATCACAAGATCAACCACTGCTGCCACTTCAGATGATTCTTCTGGAAGAGGCCTACCTGATCTGATGTACCCTCAAAATAGATTGTCCTTTCCTGTGCACCTTCCTTTTGACCATGTACCTGTTTGCAAGAATGACATTAACTTATACATTTGTTGCCTCCAAAATCCAGCTAGAAGAGGCTTCAGTAGAGCACTTTTTTTCGAAAAAATGTAAACTATAAAATGGACAATAATAATTACTATGGAGGTAGGTTTTCTATCTAAGATTGTCCTTGAACATATCTATAATGAAAAACTTGGAGCTTCAAATTAACATATTAGACCTCACCAAACTTAAATACCTACAATGTGTATAAACAATAGTCCTATAATATGAAAAGCAAATGTCTCATGCTCGACTATTGATGTCTATAAAATAGCTATGAAGGAGTCAACATGATGGAAATATCATCGAATAGTATTAATATGCTTGGTATTGCTAATAAGTACCGATGGGCCAATAGGAAAGGAGAGACAACTCTATTTCTACTTACTAAGCTATTACAACTACGTTTCTAAAATGTGTTGATCTCAAATTGAAATACTATAATTGGTGTCAAATACAAGGGACATACAAAGAAAGATCATGCAAACCTTTATTGATGCTCCAGAGATGGTTCTAATATGAGTAATGTTAGCACCACCTCTACCAATGATTCCCCCCATAAAAACACTTGGAACACTCATCTCGGATGTCACTTTTGGCCGCAGTGAGATCGTTCCACCGTATGTAGAAAGATCAGAACTAGTCTGCCCAACCAGAGAACCAAATGATGCTAAGCTTGGCATGCCAAATTCAAGACTAGTATTTCCTGCTGACTGTGAAGGATAACTTGACAGAGCAGTTTGAAATAGTAGTTGTTGTCCTGATGAGCCGCTTCCAACATAATAAGATGCCTTAGCAGACACAGGATCCTTTGGAGGATATTCTCTGATAACCAGAGATTTATTAGTCATAATCAGGAAAAATCAAATAGCATGCATATCTTGAACTGGCCAACGGCCTATGCTAGCTTCAAAATACTACTAGAAGAGTATCAAGAAAAACCAAAAGTTATTTTGACAGCAAAAGAAATATGCCAAGAGATCAATTAGCCATGTAATTTCTTCAAAGTTCAATGTCATTACATTCACCTTTGAATGCCACATAGATGATGCAACATTGAAATGTCTTGTATTACAAGTAACTTTTGGAATCTTCTAAGACATTCCAACAAAATCAGCCAAAGTAGTCAAGAGCCCACAAAACATGTGAAAACATTACATTAATAGATGATACTCAACATAATACACATGCCAACTTTTGATCCAACATCTATGAGATCTAATACATCAGATTATTTTCTTACAACAATCTTGACTCAACATGGTCTCATTACCTCGTAGTCAAAATATTTTCGGCACGTGATATGGAAAATCGACCTCCAAAGTCAACTGCCAAATCTCATCTCAGATCCTCATTCGACGTCAGTCACATGACTTGAAGAGTTTCTTTATTACATTGCAAGCACAATTCAAGGTTGATGGGGATTCATAGATAAATTTTTATTGCCAGAGTATAATCAAAAGGCAGCACGTTGACATCTTGAGAAACTAGATCAACCACTATGACTTGATTATCTGCTAATTGACTGAAGTTTCCGTATTCAAACCCACTTACAACAAACTTGACAAAAATGTATCAACTGGGATAATGTGCACCCAGTGCATAAGAGCAGTTTGTGTTCCACTTTTATTCAAACTGACATGAAGTAGTTTGGCAACCCAAATGAGTGTTTCAGTTGCCAAAAGAAAAGAGCAAGAATATCTGGAACTATGTCTCATGTAAATTTCTAGGACTAACAGCCGCAAGAGTTTTCTATTTTGAATGCCCACACGGATTAACACCAATGTTTTGAAAAACATTTTATTGTAGACATATGCACCTTTAGCTCTCCAAAGTTGAACAAACCACCGCCTCTCACCTGTTTTTCCACCAAACCCTACAAGCCTTGTTCATGACATACCTTTCCTCGTTAACCCTTGGCACCGGGAGAAATGTCCTGGTTTTCATTCATATGTCAGCCATCTGCGTACCCCCAATTCCTATTGAGACTGAAATTGAATACCCCAATCCCTATTGAAGACTAAGCATGAATAAAGAATACTGCTGAAGTGTAAAAAGAGAGCTTACGTAAATGAAAAAAAGGAAAGCCTCATTACCATGCTCTATAGCCTTGCTTTGAGATTCTTTTGTGAGTTTCTCCTAAGAGCTCCTTATCTGCCTTTGGCTGATCTACAAACTTGGTCTCAAAATGCCTCCACCCATTATACAATACACACAGACACAACCTCTCACCATTTTTTCCACAAGCATTAGAGTTGTCAATCTTTATGCCTCAGATGGTCCTTGAAGCCATTGAGAAACTTAAACAAAGTTGTGCCAAAAATATGCAGGTCATGGCCCTTTGTTGCACAGGATCGAGAGAGCGATGTTGGGTTTTGATCATAAAAAGAAATTCTTCATTTGATCTCAAGGTGATTATGACAAGCTTTTGCCAGAGCCGCTGACATGGTGGGGTGTGGTAGGCAAATTTGCAGCAGACGTTATTGCTCTTGCCATTTGCACCCTTGCTCTGAATTCTTTTGCTTCGACTTGTGAGCGGAACTGGAGCATTTAGTCTCTTATCCACATGAAGAGAAGGAAATGGCTCCAGCTGAAAAGGTTGGTTTACTACACCAACCTAAGGCTAGTCAGGCAGATGCAAAGAGATGGTACACCTAGACAGGTGAAACCCGAGGAGTGCCTTAATTCCATAGACACTGCAACAGTCCATGCACACGGAGGCTACAATTGATGATGAGTCTTTTCATAGTATCATCAAGAGATGGCAGGTCATCATATGAGGCAACATAGGACCACTAGGATGCAGAGGATGCAGGAGAGGAGGGTGGGATGAGGCTCAAGGAGATGAGGAGGAGAGGAGGGCCTGGATGATGAGATGGAGATGGGCATTGACAAGGATGTGAGATTTGTTGATCCTGATGCTAAGACACAAGTTGAGCCTACATTACCTAAATGTAGAGGGAGGTGTAGGTTGACACCTGATGGATTTGCACGTTGAGTCAGAGACTACTTAGGCACAGGCAGTAGTATCACAAGCAAAGGGAGCAGCGGCCCACAGCTAGGCCTTGGTAGAGCTAGAGGCAGAGGCAAAGGTAAAGCACTTAGCAATGCATCCTTGAAGGGATGCCTCCAAGTCGTAGGGATTATAGTTTATTTTCATGTCATATGACTCTCATAGTTACCAGAATAAAAAAATGTTTTCAATATGACACCCCAAAAACAAAACGCATACAACTTTGAATATGCATACGGATAAATATGCCATGCCATCATGCCACATCATCAACATTGTCAACTTTTTGACATGAACAAATGTTTAGCTTCGGACTTAGACTTTGTATGTCACAAAAAACAGCCAAAGAATGGCCCAAAGATGGTCCAAAAACAAAAATGTTTAGTTTGCAATTTTTGGCCCCTTGCTCCTTGAAAATGTTTGAGCTTTGTATTCAATAGAATATGGCATCTTTTTGATAACTACGTCTATGAGTCAATTGTCTATCTATCCTACACAGGGACTTCTTGATCATTGACCCACCTTTTTCATGACATATATATCAGATGGTTTATGACAATCATTCCCATGAGACGTGCGGAATCTAGATCATGTGAAATTAATTTCAGTTTTCAGGTCTCAGGTTTCAAGTATAGTATGCTAAGTGCTTCGTGTAAGCTTGTAGGACCCCTTTGGCATGTGTCACCTCATCATATCTGATATTAGTTTGTTAAAGTTTAGAATTTTTAAAATGACTCATAAAATTAGATAGCTGCTATTTAATGACTAGTGTTTTTGAATGGTAGTTTGTTGCCTTGCCTTGAGTCTTACCTTTTCCAATTGATGACATTGATGGTCAGAGAGAGCATGAAATTTGAAACCTAGAGATTGTGGATCCTCAACACTTGGAAGTGTTCAGCCTACTCTTATTGGCATTCAAGTTTAGGTTTCCTTTTGCTCTTTGGTAATTCTCAATTAAAGTAGAAATCCAGATTCTACATCAATTGTGATATTACGAAAAGGTCGTTGAGTGAGATTGGAATGCTCCATTTCAAAACAATGTGCATTAGCTCAACTTTGGATTCTTCAAAACTAATAAGAGTACAAGTCATTATTTTTGGAAGTGTACATTGGTTTTCATGTATGAAACAAACAATCCAAAACATGATGCTTCTATGATCCCAACACATGATGACTCTCATGGTAACCTATCACCACTTACTCTTTAAGACTTTTTTTTCCTTAAAGACAAATTTAAAAAAAATTTAAAACAAATAAAACTCAACATCGTGTCCTTTCTGAACAGCCCAAGTTTTGGAATGTGATGCTTCTATGAGGTATATTCACAGGTTATGCCACCAAAGAGTTTGGACCCACCAGGGGTCAAGCCTAACTTCTGCCGCACACAATTTCTCAAGATAGAAGATACAAGAGATCCTATTCTACCACATTATCTTGACACGGGCATTTCTCAAGTTTGAATGCCCTTTAGGTAATTTCGCATCTCATTGCATAGGCTCCAGGTGGAAAAAAAGAGATTCCAAAGGGTTCCTAAAGAGGAAGGAGTTTGCGGCTTGCCAATTATGTACATTGGAAGAGTGAAGATGGAGGAACACTTTGTCTTTTGTTGCTTGATATATTATGAGATAAAAAGCATGCACATATTCAAAAAGCAATCAGTTACACATTGTTGCATGATCTTACATGAGGACAAAAATATTTTATCATATGCTGTGAGAAATGTTTTAACTTAGAGATGATAGATGCCACACTCGTTGTTCTGGGGGTTGAATGTAGTTTGATATGCAATCATTCTTCTCAAGAAAACCCCCTCGAACAAAGAACCATAGTATTAGACTACAAGAATGATGCAAATGTTCCCATGAAGCACAACGACCACAAATCCAGACGTCAACCAATACGCTCTTTCGCTACACGGTTTGGCTACTCAGTTCCCAACCCCCCAATATCCTCGGCCAAACTCCCATCGCTCCCACTCCCATTTGTTAGCCCTCAATTCAATCTCCTACCCCAAATCTCCCATTGTCAATTGCTTTCATTCTTCCCTGACTTGCAATCACTAAAATCACATGGTTGGCTTGCATGTACATCTGCCCCCCTCCCAATCTCTACCCATCCACAAATGTTTTTCTCCTCCAATGATCATTGCTTCATAGACCAACTTCCTCTATGCATTTATTTTGCCTATGGAACACCCAATTAACATATCCACCCTCCCTACACTCCATTCGAGTTCTATTTACCATTCTCCTCCCTCTAATGGCTGTCACCAGCATTCCCTCTTTTCTCCCAGCTTTTCCCCCCTCTTTGTTCGTAAGTTGCCCCCCCATAAATTATCAATGATTGTCCCCTTCTCATGAACCCGTCAATCCCTTGGCCTTTGTCATACCTTCTCTTCTTTCAGCCACCCTGATGGTGCGCCCCCCTTCTCTCATTCGTAATCCTTCCATCAAATCATTCCTTCCTCATATTTGCTCCTTCCTGCCTACAAATCTCATTTTAGTAAAAATTTTGGGTTTTCTATTTGGGGGGTTCATATAGTTTTGTGTGTTTTTTATTCAATTTAGTCATGTTAGGTTAAGTTAGAGAGACAACTTACTAAATACTTGTGACAATGCTAAAGAAATAACTCAATTTCTTCCTTTGTTTTAGCTCATTGTACAAAAGGTTGTTTTCATGACTATTCTGGTAGCAGCAGTATGTCATCAACATCATCATAGATGTTTTCTCAAATAAGTTGTACAAAAGCCACTTTTATTCTAGGCTTTTAGAAGTTCATCGACAATAAATACATCTTATTAATAATTATGTTATTTCTACACTTCATCTACAGATGGTACACCTTTGTTTAGAGGTCTACTCGTGGTTGGTGTATGTACTTCACATCTTTGGTTCAGCGTATGGATAGTCATTTCTGAGTTTCCATTCATAGTTTCACTTAAACGTGTTTCACTTAGAGAAACTTTGTTTCAAATGGTCCCATTTCAAACAGACCGTATAAAAAGATTTTCACTGAAGTCTGAATGAAATGCTTTTAATTAATAAATAAGTAAAACTTATAAGAAAAAATCGGGTTTTAAACAGGTTACAGATCTACAGTTCTGTTTAATGTTGCTGTTGTTTTTTTCTGAGAGGAGAGAAATTAGAAGTTAGTTAGTGATAGTTTTAAGATTACCGTTCAAACTTAGATTAGTGTGTTTCTGTCATAATAGAAGGCTACAAGAAAAAACCTAAAACTATTTCACCAATTCTTTCACGAGGTTTGCCGATTGTTTCCAGTTTCAGACCATGAACGTATGTACTATATGAACTATGCTTAGAAACCCGTTCCAACCTTTTGAGTCGGAACGAACTGTACATTCCGTACAGTACGTTCTGGAACGTGCTGGGTCGGAACGTTTTTTTTAATTAAAAAAAAAAACAGGTGATCTTTCTCCTTTCAAGAGATGAGCATATTCACCAGCTGATGTGCAAGCAATATATCTCGAGGATGTGGAGTACAAATGCCTGATCCCCCTTATTTGTCAAAAGGAAGCATGTCGATCCCTCAAAATAAAAAGCCATTTCGTAGTAATGAACAGTAAACTTTCAAAAGCAACAGCACGTGTGGAACCTTTTTGGCTTCTCCAATGGCCCAGGCGATGATGCTGCGATTGGTATGGGCGCCGGGGAAGAGACGAAGACGAAGGCGAATACAAGGATGAGGGAAGAGGCACTGTGTTGTAGGAAGGCAAAGCTCCCTTATCTTTCTTACACTCCTGCCCCATTCCTTTCACTACATGGACCTCACTGATCCTGCAAATTATCACTTCGCTATGCCTCCGCCAGCTCTCCACTTACAGCTCTCTCTGATTTCGCCCCGCCACTGATGCTAGCTTGGCTTCGCGGCCCTTTCTCCCCGATCAATCAAGCAGCGCTCGTGCAACCGGTAGGAGCAGAAGAACGAATGCTGCGTTTATGTGGCAAGAAAGAAAGAGCAAGCAAAGCACAGCAAAGGAAGCGAGAATGTCAGTATACAGATTTTTGCCCCATCACTCCGCTATGCATCAGAGCTGAGACATGCCTTCCCAAAGACTGAAGGGGTAGCCTTGCGAAATCACAGAAATGAGGCGCAATAGAGAAATGCCAGGAACAGCAATGTTCCGCGATATTACACTATTGCCATTTTTTTTTCCATCCTGAAATCAGTTTTTAAATTTTTACAAATGAAATGGTGATGCATCTCAAAACGTAATGGATTTTTGTGTCTATTTTGCTCATTTTTGAACAGATTAAAAAGCAGAATAGTCACCTGTTTTTTTTTTTTAAGATTCAGTGCAGATTTTGCTTGCATCTGCCACGTGGCAGCATCGGATTGGTATCAAATTTTTTTAGTGCTAATTCTGCTTGCACCTGCCACATGGCAACTAAGGATTGGTTTAAAAAGGGTCCAAAAATCCATTACGCAATAGAAGGGGCCGGGCAAAGGCCATTCTGCCCGGTTCGGATTTCCAAAAAATTTTAGGCTCGGCCCCTCCGGACCTTGCCTAAAAGAATTCTGGAAATCCTTACCGGGCAAAATGGCCTCTGCCCGGCCCCTTCCATAATACGTAATCTCTCGACCTCGCCTAAAAAAATTTTGGAAATCCTTACCGGGCAGAATGGCCTCTGCCCGGCCCCTTCCATAATACGTAATCTGTGGGGCAAATTTTTTTATGACAAATTTTTTTTTACATTTTACATTTTTTAAATTTACGTTTTTTACATGCACCTTCCGCTCGAAAGGTGCGTGTAAAAAAAATTTTACGTCATAAAAAAAAGAAAAAAAAATGTAAAAACGGATCTCACGGAAGGGAAGGGCTGGCTCCTCGGCCCTTCAGCCCACGGAAGACTGTGCGCCCTCGGGCGCACACTCTTCCGAGGCGGAAGGGTCTCAGAGCAGGACCTTCCCCCTCGTAAAATAGTGTGTGAGTTTTTTTTTTAATATTTGGTCGTGTTCCGTTCTGGAACGGGCAACTAAGGTACTATGTAGTATGGATCATGACAATAGTGTTAGGTGGAACTTGGGAGCTCCAACTCTCATCAAGATTAATCATTTTGATTGTTGATTGATTGTAATCTACATCGCCTAAACACTAAAAAAAGCACTTGTTTTATCCATAATACAAGCATAAAAATAAAATCCACCCCAAACATAGAACCTAAAGGCTAAAATCGTTTCGCCGACCCTTTCACATTTCAAAGCATCAATGTATGTACTACTGTAGTATGGATCATGACAAAAGGTATTAGGTGGAGTTTGGGAGTCTAAACTCTCAATTTAGCGTTCAAGATTGATTGTTGATTAAATATAATCTACATTGCCTAAATACTAACAAAGCACTTGTTTTTGACATAATAAAAGGCTAGAAATAAAATCTCCCTAGAAAATAAACCCTCAAACCGTTTTGTTGTTTCTTTCTCGGAGTTATCATTTCAAAAAGGCATTTCGAACAAGTCTACAAGACATCGTTTCCATTAGTCTTATATCATGTGTGTCACGATTGCCATGGCAACTTTTGTACTTGCTCTAGTGGCCTTGACGTTTGGGATTCCCAACAACCCTCTTGGTAGTACTATCTTAATTGTGGCCCTATCATTCATGACACACATTATGCAACACTTGGCTATCGTTTTAGATATAGTTCTTATTCTACTTATATAAAGGTCTAAGGTGATTTGGACTCACTTGATTCAAAATTGAATTTGACTCAATATTTCAAAGTTCAAATCATTGTAAAGGAAAACCATTTGATAAACTTTAAAAGAAAACTAACGTTTTGCTTTCTTTTTCCACAAAGGCTCAAATATTCAAAAAGAAAAAAAACGTCATTTCGACTTGACGCGTGAATCAAGTTCAATCGATTCAAAATGTTTTGAGTATGCCCGGATTTTGCAAAGTCAAAAAAAGTCATACCCTAGTTCAATATCTATTCCTGAAGATAATTGTTATGAAACACTTGGTTTCCCATATGATGTATAGAAATTTATAAGTAGTATTATAACAAAGTAACAAACCAACCAAGTCTTATTGGTAAATCGTCTTCTCAAAACAATACAACATTTTCCACCCCCGAGCAACATATGTCAAGATTCTTAGTGGCCCGTTCCGGAACGGCAACATAACCAAAATAAAATTTCAAAAAGTACGTATATTTCTAACACATGATTAGAGCATAAAGAAGCCTCCTATTCTTCCGATCTTAACAGAAGCTTGATGCGCACATCCGAAGCAGAAATTGTTGAACTTTGGAGGCTTTCCATCTGTTCCTGTCATCGTGAGAGTGTCTAACGAAAAGTCTCTTGCCAACTTAGATCCATCGCTGTAGCCATATTGAAATCTGCATCTTGTCTTACTGCAATGAGCATCGCAGCCAAGCGCTCTGCATTGTGAAGATAGACAACGAATGGGCTTGTAGGACAGAGAACTTTTAAGATTTGGCACAGGTCCTCCAGTTCCATTAAATGGCTTGCATCGTGCCCACACCAGATCGCTACCCGTGTCAGCAAGAGCATGAAGTGTCTGTGGAGGAGTGGCTAGTTGCACCACCATGAGATAGGATCCATACAAATCAGTTCGTACGCTCTATTTGAATACCTGTTTTTTTGAAATTTAGAAAAATAAAACGTTCCGACTCAGCACGTTCCGGAACGTACTGTACGTTCCGACCCAAAAAGGGTCGGAACGGGTTTCTAAGGTCAAGAATATCCATGCAATACTAATCAAGCGACTCACTTTTCAGCACTATATGTTCATGAATGTTCATTGGTCTCATAATGTCTACCAAGTCATGACAGTACATTTCGATCAAAAATATCTTACCAAAATTCATGTTCTAAAACCCACTTTCCATCACAGTTCATTAATGAGTGTGAGACTTTTTGCTCTAAGCCTCAACTTGCATCCATGAAAGAATCATGGTCCTCAAATTCACTCTCCATCACAGTCTATTTGTGAGCAGAAGATCTTTTGCTCTAAATCTCAACTTGCATCCAATGTCAACTGCACACATACACTTCAATCATCACTAAGATTTATCTACATTACAAGACAAACATGCATTGCTAAGAGGAGTCCAGGATAATATGGTGTAACATCGCAACTGGATTCCAGAGTACATGCAGCAATCATCTCACATAGTACATTCAACAACCAATCTTGAAGAGAATGTGAAGGGCAACTTCAATCAATGTAGTTGAAGGGCTGCGTTGGCTATTAGCAGCTTAGATGCCCGTTCCGACCAAAATGGGTCGGAACGTTCTGTTCCATACGTTCCGGAACGTTCCTGGTCGGAACGATATTCATAATAATTTAATTATTTTAATTATTTATATTTTGTAAAAAAACGTATTTTTTTTTTTTTGAGGGCATCGTTCCGGAACGGAACTCATTCTGGAACGCGTTCCAGAACACGTTCCATTCCGGAACGGGCAACTAAGATTAGCAGCATGGTAGCAACCAAACGTTTTGAACGTTCAAACTTGAAACGTTTCAAACGTGTTTCAAATGTTTGGAAAAACCAACCAAACATTCGAAAACATTTTTCATATATCGAGCTTTCAAAAAATTGAATTTTTTTACTATATTGTAGGAAAAATTGCCCATTATTTGTTATGCAATCCAAAAAGACCACATTAAGGAGCATAGGACCATGCACCACCATACGATATTGTAGCAAATAGGTGACAAATAAGCCACCAACAGATAAAAATGGATTTTGTTTTCCAAAAGAAGGGAAGCTAAAAAAAAGTTTTCAAACCGTTTGAAACATGACAAGTTTGAAACGAGTTTGCTTGCTACTATGATTAGCAGTGATCGGCCATGAATGTTCTCAGCCCAATTTCTCTGTGCGTCTTTGTGAATAATTATTTTCTTGGTCTTCCACTGTTGTGAGCTAGATCATCATCAGAGAAAGGGGGGCAATCACATTTGTTGCTTTGAATCCTGGCCATTTAAAATTTGTGAGATGTTTTTGAGTGCACTGGTAATGTAGCTGTTTTGAATATAATTGGTTGGTTAGCAGAAGAGCCGTGCTTTGCCATTGGCGAAGCCTGGCCCAGTGATTCACGTAACTCATTGTTTTCAACTCGTCTCTTCCTACACCATAAAAGATCATATCAGACTGACAAATTGAGTAATAGAAATTTCCCAAGTTGAAGTGTGAAAACAGAGATGCTCCTAATTAGATCCAATTTATGGTCTGTCATGAATGGCTCTGAACTAGATCCAAGCTTTGGTGACCCTATAAAACAAGCTGATTGGCTACAGAAAGATGTTATGGCAAGAAAGGACTCAATACTGAATTGTGGTGATTCACAAATGCATCTGGTAAGAGCACTTAGAACTCCATGGAAGTTTGAGATAGGCTGAAAACTACATAGAAACTTTCCAACATCGCCTCTCAAGTTACAGTCCATAAGCATCTTGTCCAACTTACTAGGAGAGAGTCTCAGCCAGTGAGAGACTTTCTCAAGATATGGCAAGCCAGCTTGAATGAAGCTGTTAGAGCAGCTCTACAAATGTCGGAAGCAGCACAAGTCATGTTTTCGCTTGCTGCTCCTTCTTGGAGACCATTTACTACTACACAAGAGACTGTACCAAATCAAGCTAACTAATCTGATTGGCAAGATTTTGCAAGAGGCAGCCATGCTAAAGTCGGACGATTCACAAGAGCCAAACAGACATTCAGCTTTCTATAGGCGTTGCTTAAACTAAGAAGCGAGGAATGATGTTAAGTTCAAGAGAAGACGAATCATTCAAGAATGTCAAGCACTCAAGCCTCATGAAGGAAGTGGAAGCAAATAGAGACAAGAGTCCAATTTCTTGCCACTCTTCTAGATGTGTGGCACTGCACGTTGCTTGGTGATGCAAACTGTGTGGTCAATCTGTGTGGAAGACTGGACCCAGATCTTTATGTGAAAAATGTTAGGCTTAAGGGGAGGTGTTGTCCAAGCAACCTGCACCATGTTGGCTATGGCAACCTAAGTAGCTACTCAGCTATGCTCATAAAGGAACTTAATTGCATGTGCCTGTCCACCCTGACACACATGCACTGCTCTGAGGAACATGTTGCCCATGCGAGAAGATAACAGAATTTTGATGGACCTCTGTCGAAGGTCTACTCACCCATCTCCCATGACATCCTCTACCGCATGCCTAGAAGTTGCTGCGCTTAAATATGTGAATGGTGAATGGGCCTTTATGACTACCTGCAACACTACGTGTGCCCATCTCCCATCTCTGTGCTTCTGCTTCAAAATATAGGCCATCATCCCCATCCAAAATCTTAATCTCCTCCCACATACCTACACCACACATAACTAGCATGGCTGAACGCTGAAGTTATCAAATGCAATAAAAATTTATCATAACACCTAAATCCTAAACCAGAAAGATGCAAGCACAAGTATCTAAAATGGAAATATAGTAACTATCACTAATCAACCAGCATTTAGCAGTGATGCAGTTTATACCCTAAACACGGAAACCTCTTCTCTCCTCCAAAAGTAGCTGGTATAGCACCTTCTTATGTTGGATGACATGCTTATAAGTTATAACTACACAAAAGACATGCAAGACAGTGCTACTAGCTCTGTTGCAGTGAATCTTAGCAACAAAGATTGTTGAAACATATCATTGTAGCCTCCACATTATGCAAACAAATATACGAATGGCAAGCTGCACCAAACTTGTGATTACTACTCTCTACAATCACCAACTTACCCATTCTAACAATGGCTATGTGCTAGTCGCTAGTTTCACTCATCAATATTGGCCACCCGTGGATGCTCCTCCAATCTCCCTCTCCAATATGCACAGCTAAAATGATAGGGCTGCAGCTCAGTCAAAAAGAACTGCAGAATTTATTGAGCGTTCCATACTATATTCCACGACACAGAATGCGCCGTAAGGTAATATTTAGAAAGACATCCTCATGTGATAGGCAAATGTCTTAGGAAATGAGAAGCGTGATTGCACATGAGAAATTACCACAAAACAATGAAATGCACATGTATTTAATAGGATACGTCACGATCAACGAAATACCTTAAACCTTCAGTTTGAAGGCAGAATAGCTAACTATGGCATTTTTTCCTATTAGCTAATTAGCTATGTTAGGTTTTTCTAGTGGTAGGTACAAAGACACGTGGTTACTTACGAAATCCCCTTAAAAGTTATGATTTTGGCAGAACAATGTCATATTATGGTGGAATTAGGAGGAAATTTTTCAGCTGAATCAAATGATTATGAAGAAATAAAAGTATAGTGTATTTATTTCAATGATTTGAATAAGAAAACCTTCATATTGCATCAAACGAAGATCTATTTGGAAAGAAAGAAGAAAGAATTAGCTATACGTGTAAGTATAGGTGAGGGATAAATTTATATCCAAGAACCAATTGATTAACAATCAAACTAACAACATGATTTAAGGATCTAAGCAATGCACTTCGATTTCCCAATGGCTATAAACCTAACACATGTAAAGGTCACTAAAAGACAGTAATAGCTAAGCCACTAGGAAGACTATAATGACAAGATTAATCAAAAACTTGTGAGGTATCAATTTATCTTGATAGAAAGAGCTACCTACCTAAGCTTTGCAGCTACAAGTTCCAATGCCTTGCAAACTTGAGGTATCTCACCAGAAATCTACATCGCAATTACAAGGAAGCCATGAGTGAAGCAAGACCAGAAGATTGAACTGAACACAGCAGTAGCTACTACAAACAGAATTAGATGCATACAAAAATCTTCGAACTAGAATATCATATTGTCAAGCTAGTAGGCTCTGGCAAACCATCCCTAAACATTTTTATGAAAATATGGATGGTCTAAAAATTTTGCAATTCAAAATATATGTTCAACAGCAATTTGGCATCAATAATGTGCAGAATAAAGATACAAGAACTTGAACGTGTTTCAATTGAGTTGTTTCATAATCAAAAGGCGAAAAGGCTGACGATACATCAATATCTACGATATTATGTTGTCAAGCTTGCTCATAACCTAATTAAATAGTATAGTTGGTTGGCAAAATGCACCACCAAACAAAGAAAAAATTAGTACAAGCTAGTTGATCGTAACTTGGACAAAGATCTCAAATGAGAACTACATATCTTTTAATATAGGAGAGAAGTATATCCATCTTATGCCTGGCATAGAACACGACATAACGAAGGAGACATGCAATCTTCAACCTTACAGAATCCACCCACAAATTTGTAAACCGTCATGCATTGTGTGGACAAAATAATACAACATCCCTACTCTTACATCCCTTATTAACCTTGGTTAACTAGCCCCTAACCTTAGGATAAGGGACCTAGAGAAGGTCAGTTGACTACATATATTTACTAGTAGTAGCACTAGCAGATGTCCACACTGTGTAACTAGAGCTATAGTTAGCATGCAGTGGATAACTAGTGTACGGTCATCAAGAACGGAAATGCACTATACGTGCACCAAGATGGACAAGCAGGGTTGTGGCTATGCATACCAGATGACATGGGCATCCAAAGCTATTGATTGACATTAATCATCTTATGCCTAAGGAACGTCGAGTCCTCTTGATTAGTCTAATGCTAGGGTGAGGTTTCTCCTAGATTGGAGAGGGATTGTACTTACTCTTCATTCCTTTTCTATCTATTAAAGTGGAAATCGTTACTGGATTAGTTTCTGAACTGTGGCTCTACAGCGACTACGCGAAGCCTCTGAGGAAGCACTGATTTTTCCTAGTCAACTCTTTTCCAGTTGCTGGTCAAACCAGCAATAGTACACAGGACAGCTACCAATAAATTGCCTGAAAACTGTGGCAACAATACTATCTGTGCAGACCTGAAATCGGTGCTGAAAAGTGATAGGAAGGGGCAAACCTTTCTTAGTTTTATGTATGCTGTAGAACTGAGCGGCCAAGTCTGACATGGGAGTGCTGGTATCAATCATGTAAAACTGGTCAGAACCATAAATAATCTGCAAAATCGTTAAGGAACAATTGTGCAAGTCCTCGCATAATCAGAAAAATCGTAGAATGAATCTGTACTGTTGGTGAGTTGCTTGTTTTTACATAAAAACAAGTGAAATCACAGCAACATAAATCTGTGGTAGGCGCATAAACTTTTAGAAGCCAACCCAACCCGCCTTCACCAACCTTGTCGGTTTAGTTGAAGGGAGAAACATGGCATAGCAAGGCAGATAGAAGAATACTTGAGACTGGGGCATATTTGATCTAGTAAGTCACCACGGGTTGCACCAGTCCTTTTGAAACATATAAAGGATGCACGCGTGTGTTGATTAGAAAGGTTCATATAAGTTAACCATCAAAAATACATACTCATAGATGACCTGGAAGCTCATCTATGTGGAGCATAGTTTTGGGAAACGTTTCCCAACCGAGAAACGCAAGCCCCCTGGGAAACTGGAAATGCAGAAACGATACATCATCATATAATCTAGATACAGTGGAGAAATAAACATATCCATTATACAGCATGTTACATAGCACATACGAAGCTTGAAATTGAAAAAGTCGCTTTTTAAGTGTTCAAAGTTCAAACTTCAAAGTTCACACTTCATTTGTCACATAAGTTCAAAATTCAAGGACAAGAATTAGCACTACTTAAGACTGTTGCATGGTTCCCAGACTCGAGAGTAAAAAATTTGTCGCACGGTTGCTCCATATATTACTCAACAATGTTTTCACTAGCACCACTATCCTCATAGGAAGATGAGGATGTTGACTCTCATCTTGACCTAGATAAGCCTCTCCTATGTATCCTTTAGTGGATCAATTATTCAAAGCGTAAACTAGCATTCAAAAATACCATGTCATTAGCCCTACTAGAAGTCAGCTTATTTCTTTTTATGTAAAGAGCATGAGGAAACTTTCTCCAAATCCTCTTGCAAACTTCCTCTTGATTGCCAAAGTTTGTAGCTTTCGTGTAGGAAGTATTCCGAATCCCACATACTGGACATGGATGTGACATTCTACCCCCCTTAAACCAGTTCTGTCCTCAGGACGAGTAACTAGGGAAGACCCAATTTGTATGCTTTTAACTCTTTCCCATGAATCATTATCCTCAATCTGACCAACCAACCTAATCAAGCACACAGAGATAGAATGATTTCTCAATTGTTTATCTCTAATTCAGAGTACTCTTTCAAGGTCCAAAGGTAAATTGAGCGACCAATCATAAAGATTAAGTTCAAAAGCTAACAAATCAATCTTTTAACTTTCACATTTACCCTGAAAATCAGTCATTAGTCTGACTTCAATATTAAATAAGTACTTAGATGGAATAATTCTCAAATTAACTCTCTCTGCATTGAAGTACTATATCGACCTTTAGAAGTACACTAAGAAATAAATTTTCCTATTGGGTCCAATTCTTTTCAATCTAGTAACATCACCTTCATGTAACCTCAATTTACATGAATCCCTGGGTGAAATGTCACTTTTCATTGGAAATCAATGTTCAAAGTTAAAGATCCAAACAATTATAGTCCAAGACTATCCACAATTACTTGTAGACTTGTCATAAATGCTTCTTGGTACCAATACAATTAGAATTTTTCAAAAACTAAGGTACAAAAATTCATCTCACCAAAATCTCTTAAGAGATCCATCAAGATAAAAATGACTTTGACTCAACCTAAGTACCCCAGATACTCTCTTGAGTTAAGTGCTCTTATTCCTAGCATCATATGCAAGGAAATAGCAACCATTCAATCTTAATAGACTTGTCCGTCTCCAAATTAACCAGAGATTTAGGCTAAAAACAGTACACAAGCATTCCTTGACTACAATCTATAGTAGAATTTCATCCACTAAAATAAGCAAATTCCTCATAAGTAAACAAATTGTGAGATTTTCATAAACTCAAATATGCACTGGAGTAAAGAAATTTAGAGTCCAAATAACAGATCTAAATCTGTGACTCCTTCACTTGATCAAGAATTACTCCTCCCTTAAGAATCATCAAATTCCCTTATTATCTTCTAATATCCATTAAGTATCAGTTTATGATTCTTCAATCATAACATTTAGAATCTTATGATTCGTCCATCATAATTTACAGGATTCCAAAACCATACTTAATCACTAAAAGATACTAGAGTATATATACAACATTCCACTCAAGAAAAATAAGAGACATTCTAAAATCTTTTCCACAAGGAAAATTACTGGATTTCAAGAATATTCTTCCAACCCGAGTCTTAACCAGATTATGTGAATTGATCACTCATAATCGAGATGGCAAAAGGTTGGTCTGCTAAATTCCAACTAAATTCAATGGTTATCCTTAATATTAGTTAGACTCTGTCATCCAATATGAGCTCACTAGGATTCAGGCAATAACTTAGGATATATTTCTCATTCAAAAAATATCAGTTCCTGGTGAATTCTCTTCACACTGCTTATTTATCCAATTACTCAAGTCAATTGTGAATGATTTAGAAATCTTAAATGTCTAGGTGCAGATCTCAATTATACTAGTATAACACCACATTTAGATCCTTTCCTAAACCATAACTAAGTTAATGAATTATCCTTTCCACAGAAAGAACCATTAACCTGCAAGTAACAGTTCTGCACATTACTTGTTCATATGTTTGTGCACTCTGACTAGTTTAAGTATATGATATAAATTCAGTACATAGGAAACACATAGCAGATCTATAACATTAAGATGTACATAAGCAACATATCCAACTATGTTCCTATACATAAACATAGGCTATAAACTGGCAGACATCCATAATCCGCATATGTTACTCACAAAAACTCACTGAGAATCTTGCAACTCAGCTACAAACAAACTCTATTTCTCATGAGTAAATAACATATCTAGGGAAATCTCTAAAGTGAATAATTCCACATCACAAGTTTTCCAACCATCTAACTCTTAATAACAAAATTTCTTCAACCAATCAGCCTACTTCAGATCTTAGTGTACAAACCAAGATTAGGCCGACTTATACTGACATCTTTGGACATAAAGTTAAGATTAAAGCTTTATTCCTCTGATGCAATCCATAACAAAATGGTACTTGGCAACAATAAGTGAACCTTAATTTAATCTTGAATATCTCACAGCTCAACATCCCAAAAACTCCTCTAGTTCCAGATTATTCAAAACAATCACTGATTTTTGCACACATACTCTTTTCAAAAATCTATGCAACTGGCAAATTCATCGAAAGTCTTATTCCTATCTTTTCTTCTCCCCCTTTTAAAGAAATTCCATAATTTCAATTAAAAAGTTCGCAGGAGACAACGTATAAGATATCAAAGATTTAAAAAAGTCAGTAATTAGTATCCAATACTATTACACACCCGGACCTTCCTCAAAATCATAGAACATCTTATCTTGAGTGATAGAAATATTACATCTCAATAATCAACATCAAATAGAGATTAACATTTCGGTCTAGGAAGCCTAAACTCCACTGAATCGATTGAAAACATCAATAGATTCTAAGCCATATTCACAAATCATATATGGAAGTATAATTTCATATAACTTTTCAGTCCTTCAGAACCAAGTTCTACACTGGAGGGAATTATATAAATCTCAATCCAATTGTCTCATATTTAAGAAATTTCTAAAAAGTAGAGGCTTAACATAATAGAGAAATAGATTGCAGGGCTTCCAGATTTTGTAGCTAATGAGATACCATTTGGATCGATCTATATCTCATAATTTCCCAAAATACCCAAAACAAAAACCAATGGATTTCACTGTTAGTATGGCCATTACAATAATTACTAACCAGCAATTTACAGATCATTCTCGCCCAAGAAATCCCCTTAGGAATCATTATCAGCTAGAACTTCCAAAAGTCATCATAGTGCATCGCGTATTTCATGTGAGTAAACTTTAAATAATTTACCTGAAGGAGATTCACTTGTTTCCAAGGGTGATTTGGGCCATGCAGAGGGACATTTCCTCCAATACATCTTTAGAACTAGAGGCAATACTTGATACTAGGGAAAGGAGATTGCGAAATCATTTAGTTATTGAGTACTTGGTTCATTGGAAGCGTGGATCTAATATGATGACCAGTTAGACACTTTGCAGAGTGCCACAATGTTCAGTGAAATAGATACCGTCAAGTTACAATTTGTGAAGAATAAGGGTGAAATAGACTTGAAGAGTGGATACCGTCAAGTTACAATTTGTGAAAATAGGTGCAAAAGAATGCTTTTGAACTTGCTCTGGTTACTATGAGTTTATTGTAATGCCATTTGGATTGACTAATGCTCCAAAAAACATTCATGATGTTGATCAACAAAGTGCTCATATAGTAAGTATATGAGTAGGTTTGTAGTGAATTTTATTGGTGATATCCTGAGTTACAGTGCGGCAGAGGTCTTACTGTGACCCATCTGAGCCTTTTCTAGCGCTTAACCTGCCACCAAAAGTCATCCTTAGGGAAGGAACTTCTTCCTAGATCAATCTACATTCTCATTAAAATGCACAACAAAATCCACAAATCAAATTCAAACAATCAAATCAGATGACTAAAGGATATTCATTACCAGGGAAAGTGAAGCGTCATCCACCAGTATATTTTGGATTGGTCTCCAAACTGGTAGACCTTCTTGGCTCTTTGTTCATGAAATTTGACTTTGCAATGTGTGTGGACTTACAACTAAACCGATATTTGATCAAGTGACTAATGCATGTTCACTACCATGAAAGTGAAGTGTCATGAAACAAAATATCTTAGATTGGTCCCCACACTGGCAGACCCCCCTTGCCTCTTCGCATGTCAGATTTGATCTCCAAGTGCACAAGACTGGGTGTGGACCCACAACTAAACCCAGATTGTTGAGTTTGTCTTAGAATGTTATGATAATAAAAAAAACAGCAAAAACACCTTCTTTGTAATACAAGTTTGGAGTAAAGACTTCACATTTGCATGATTAATATAATAAAACTGGAATCAGTGGGAAAATGTCCCTTCTGCTTGTTTACGAGAAAGTTGCTGAGGTTTCTATAGAGTCAAAAGAACACCAGATATTTAAACTCTAAACCTTCTAGATTGATCTGCCAAAATCAAGGTGAAACACCAGTGACAAGTTTTTATCGCTAAAAAGGCAAATGACTGTTACTAGTACTCATTGCGCCCAAAAGTCTCAACCAGTGTTAATAAGAGCAAAAGAAATTTCATTGTATATCTTCGAAGGATAAACATATTCAATAGGCTTAACTTACCTGGACAAGCCTGTCAGTATCACTAGCAGCAGAACAGGGAGGCAGCTTGTCTGAGGGCAATATTCTCACAGTAGCTCCTGAACTTTCTCTTATATTGTTAATAACAGCACCAGCCTTGCCAATCAAACTACCAGCTTGAGACCCTGCAATTAGGAGACGGGTCAGGTTCGGAGCTACATGATGTTGTGGGCCGATGGTTGCTGTAGTTGTACCTTCTTGTTCCTGTAGCATAATTGGAGAAGGGGCTTTTCAGAGAGTTGCATGGAAAAAGGCAGAAAAGTGCTTTTAAAAGTCGGGGAGGATTCATGGTTTTCTGAGAAACCACAATACTCATCAAACATCTCGCAGATCTGATTGCTCAATGTATTCTCAGAGACTGAAAAAATGAAAAATAGAAAGGGCCATATCTAAATGATTATTTGATAAGAAAGGCTATGCTCTCTGTTGCAACCTTAGTAAGATCAATAGCTCATACAATCAGTTGGAGAGGAACAGTATTGATTTTGTTGTTGACATCATGCATACAATGACTTCAACAAATGTAGTGCAGAACTTACCATTTGATTTGTATAAAGAAGATCAAGCTGTGCCAGAAGAAAACTTTTATGCACTCAGTGCGAAGGAGCTTGAAAAACCTTAGTGCATGAGAAATAAAGGTTCCACGATAAAGCAAAACTTCCTAAATCTCGTCAATTTTAGAGATCGATAAAACTAGAGATGCATCACATTTGAAAAAGCACCAACAATGTGGAATATCAGATACTAAAATCAAGAAGAATGATAATTTTGACATGTTAAGTCTAAGCAAGTCTTCAAGCAACACCTCTAAGAGAACAGTAACCAGCCGAAGGAGGGACGTCTCTGCAGCAGTTTGAGGGAGGCAAGCTTCTTCTTTAGAGGAAATAAGATAACTCGATCTTCTGTGCTCTGCATGCACAGTAGACCAGAATTTCAGCCAGAGTCTCAGACACCTATAAATGCAGTGTAAACAAAGAATATCTAATCTACATAAATTTTGACTTGTCAAGTTTACCCAGTCTAACAAAATTAAGCTCAGCATGCACCCTTTAACAAGAAACACAAATCACTCCATATCTCTCAAGGCACATTGCACCCCAAAAGACACCTATCCTTTTGATCTCAATGATCAATCTGTACTAAAAGCATAGTTAGCATCCAGTCAAATTGAGTGGATCTTAATCTGAGCAAAGTATCAAAATTAAAGTCAAGTTCATGTAAGACATAGCAAAGTGATGTACTTTTAGAGTAGAGTAGCCAGTGATGTACTTTTAGAGTAAAGTTGCAATAGAAAACCTTGATGTTAAAAAACACTCCCTCTCCCAACAGTGTGGCATTAAATGCTGTGTTTAGTTTCATGTAAGACATAGCAAGTGATGTACTTTTAGAGTAGAGTTGCAATAGAAACCTTAATGTTAAAAAACACTCCCTCTCCCAACAGTGTGGCATTAAAATGCCCGTGTCAGAACATTTACCTGAGCAAGTTATAGAAGCTTGGATATGATTTACAAACAAAGTTTCAAATATTGCATCCAAAAAAGGTTCAAAGCTCCTTCTAATAGAAATTTGTGGTGATTATGAATTTTGAGCCAACCAATTGCAAGAGCATATCGTGAAGAAGCAGGTTATGTCTTATATTCTATATGGCTGAACCTCTAGCCACTTCCCGTCAGAGTTTTTGATAAAAGTTGTTCTTTTCACAGCCACTATCATAGACTCAGCTTAATAGCAGTAAGGACAGAGCACAGAAGCTGCACAAAGTGAAATTAGCAACTTCACCCTTGTGTCTGAATTGAAGTGTTTGAAATGTG